>QNGE01001180.1:173620-185887 GCA_008508345.1 Paragonimus westermani
GTCAGTGGTTCGTTTGGGACGCAGGACCGAGGGACGAGACTGACACCTGCACCTGAGTCCACCTGGAAGTTTATTGTTATTCCATTCAATTCAATTTCGGCAGATCGTATACCCTGGTGGGATTCGTTCATTCCAACCGCACACACTGAGTACCTTCTAGGCTGGGTTGCCTTTGCCACACCTGGACCACCCTTGCAGCAAACAGAGAAGTGATTCGCTTTACCGCACTTTGTGCCCATTTTTCGCCATGCTGGACATTGTTCTTTCTTGAAACCATGGGTTCTTGCGCAGAAAGTGCGGTCTGCTAGAGGGCTCCTTGGTTCTTTGGTCATCACGCGATTGACATCCTCTGTCGAGTGAATCTTGAGGGCTTCGGCCTTTCTGTCGGCTGCCTCTTCACTTCGACACATATCAGTGCATTGTTTGAGCGTCAACTGAGGATCCCTCAACATTCTCTTGGTCAAATTGCCGTCCCTCATTTCGATAATTAATCTATATTTGATCAGTTTGTCATGCGTGCAGTTACAGAAACCGCAGGTTGTGGCCATGGATCTCAGAGCTTGAACAAATTGATCTACGGATTCTCCAGGTTCTTGGACGCGGCAATTAAATTTATATCCATCAAAATTGTCGTTCGTCCGTCCCAAACAATAACATTATAATTTCTTCATCACGTTTTCCCAGTCTTCTGGGTCTTCGTCTGCCTCATACGGAAATGTGTTAATGCAGCGGACGGCCTGCTCTCCGATGGCATGTCGAAACATTGCCATTTGAAACTCTTTCTCGGCTGACGACAGTCGAGCTAGCGTGCGGAAATCTTGAAGTAGCAAGTTCCACATTTTCCATCTTTCTGGAAGTCCTTCATCCACTTTCATGTTCAGCTGGGGCGGTGGTCGGAGATTCTATCCCGCCATTGGGCTCACACCCATCCAGTCCGGGTTTTTCATCTCTGTCACCATGTAGAACAAGTCAGGTTCAGAGTAAGGTGTGTATTCACTACACCACGCACAACATCTCATCTAGTCTGCTATCGATACTATAGATATAGGTCAATGTCAATCTGATTGGCCAATGCAAATGTGGCGTACACGATTGGCTGCACTCCACCACAATAGGTTTTCAGGGAGCCCGAAACGGTCAGCAGGCATAAATCAGTGACTGCGTAGGAGAACAGTCTCAATAGAAGAATCGCATTGCAGGAAGATAGATACATGATACCACGAAAAGTGATCACAGGAAAATGATCAATAGAGGCCACGACACAGCACATAGTATGGAAGGCCGACCGGATAGCGGCATCATGAAAGTCTGTCCAGTACTTCACCACCTTGTGTGTCTAGATCAGTTGGCTTCACTAGTCGTCCACTATAGTGACGTCCAGTACCACTGCAGCACCGTCACGGGCGGTGGTGACGTTGGGTTTGATGAACAATTTCGTCGTTGGTAATCGTGGCTCCCCGAAGACTGCGTGGCCCAGATCGCCCAACCAAATTGGAGTGTGGATTTAGCTGGTTGGTATTTATTTGGGAAGGAGAAGCCACTGCCGAACAAAGTGACGAGATGAACACGTTTCAAGTTTAACGAGCAATTCATTCTTGAAGATCAGATGACGTTTCAGAAGGCGCAGGCGCTGATGGGGCTTCAGGGATGCTTTGGCTGTTCTATCCAGCATCGTAACGAGCTGCAGTCGGTTACTGGTAAATGTTTTATCTTTACAGACAAGCCAGATATTGAAATAGGTCCCGGTGCCAGAGGCGGTTAGTGGGTGGAGAAGGTCCGGGCCAACATTAATAGATTCGTCACTTTCGTGCTTATAATTGCTATAGATGATTATGAGTTTAGTCTTGCCTTTAGATCTTCAGTCAGGATAGCTCAGAGCATAGACAAAAGCTGCAAGCTTCTCGAATAAAGATATCCGATTTTCAGTCAGGAGGATCAACTCGACATAGTCGAAACCGCTGACCGGTTTATCGTGGAACTGTTAACTGAGGTCGATTCAGGATACAGTCGAAATCTCATCTATGGCCAGGATGAATAACAGCGGCAACAGGGGGTCACCCAGGTGAACACCACGTTAGGACTGGAGGACAGAGCTTTCGAACGTGGCGTAGGCGTTTCGATAGCATCCATCAATGTAGTGTGTTAGAGGTGAAAGTGCGTCGAAAGCTCGGACCGATCTGATAGCCAAATCCTGCGAGATAGAATCCAACACCTTGGACACGTCAATAAAGGCTGCACACAGGCTGGAAGACGTGGACCATGAGTTTCGAAGTAGCGCATGGAGTAGTGAAGTCGCTTCGAGATAATCGATGTGTAGGAATGCGAACTGAAGGGCTGGCATTTGCAGACGCGTATTCTAACGATCTGTCAATAGTTTTTGAAAGCGACGTACCAGCGTTGAGGATACGGCCATAGGTCTCAAATCGCTAGAAGAGGAATGATTATTTACTTTTGTGACAAGCATGATGAGAGAGCAGAACAGATGAACTGTGCAATCTTCAGTTAGTTGGAAGAGGTTGAAATATCCGGCCAAGGCATCCGCTTTCATATGCTTCAAATGTGTGGGCAACAATTTGTCCAAATGTGGAACAGTATTGTTCATACTCTTCCGAGTGCGGGAAGCTTTTTCTTCCGTGACCGGGTCACGGCCAATCAAGAGGCAGAATCGTACGTGATGTTCCTTTCCGTAAGTCAAATACGTTCGAAAGTTGGAACATCGACAACGTCTTCTTGTTTCATCTGGCGGAGTAATTTGAACAAGACTTTCTCTATCGCTGTCGCTTTATCTTTATCTTTTTCCGTTTTCTGAAACTACGATTTGTCTAACAGAATCGACATTTCAGTAATATGAACAGTTGCATCAAGTAAAACTGTTCCTTTATCAGGCTTCATGAGTAAAATGTTCCGGTTGGAATCCAAGTCTCTTACAGCATCTAATAGTTTACGCTCCAGTAAGCTGCACTTCGGTATCCTGCTATTCAGACAAGCATAGCAAGCGTTCACAAAAGTGGACTTACAATGCTCAGCATTAAACTCTGGCGAGGAGATGAGTCCATTTATTTGCGCGTGTAAGTTTTCAAACTGAACCCCAATGTTTATGTCGTTATATTTAGACTTCGGATGGCAAAATTTTGAGCCAGTGATAGCGCCTCCAACCGAGTGGGGCTCGGCATTATGGATAACAAGTTGTGAGCATACACAGAGGCACGTGTAACGTTCCAACATATTCACCAACTATCTTCCATTACAGTGTGACCCGTGCCACTTCTGTGACTTTTCAATGACCCGTCTGGTTATGTACATGCCTGCGGCAGTGGCAGCAACAGCACTTAAAGCCTCGAACTTTTTAGTGGCATGGAATGTGATATTGGTTTACTCGTTTGGGTTGGTGTAACAACTCACTGCAACACGACTCAGTTGTAACAATAGTACTTTATCCCTAGGAGTTCCAGCAAACAGAATGTTATTCCTTGTATAGTCAGAGTGTGTAGATGCAATTTAACTACACCATTGCAGTTGGTTCTAGTCCCCACACTTTAATTAGGATCAATGTAAAACTTGTAACCATGTGGTTGGTTCAACGGCATTCGCTGGAAATCGCATACGTGTGTGGGAGAACAACATTGATTAGGAGTCCAAGATTGATATTTAACACTCGGGAATTTATGACCACTTCATAAACTCCCATCAGTTGCAAACGTATGGCTAACATGAAAATAAGAAGTCGGTTTTTAATTAAAAAGTATGGATCGATTCGAGTTGTTAACAATGCTTACGGCTGCACCCATGACAAGTAGGGTTGGGTAATCAAGTATTTTAGCGGTTATGGAGGATTCCCATTACCGAGACTTCGCACCACATCGGAATTTGCGATTTCTGAGTGTTCATCAAGAGAGTGAACAATGAGATGATACAGTATGTGAATAAAAGGTACATTGAACTGAACAACGTATGCATCGTTATTGATGAACGTCAGTGATTGTGTTCAATCATTTTGATCAATTTATCTAGTACTCCACAGTTTCAGTTACAATCGTTCTCGCCTTTCTACCAGTATTTTTTCATTGCAACAGAAAGTCAGATAAATAGGGTACATCGCCTTCCAGTCGAAGTAGAATCAATTTGAAGACTTCAGGAACTAAAATACCCACTGCTATATTGTAGGCACATTTAAGTACTCTCTATACCTTCGTGTTAAGTATACTCAAAAAAGCATCACTTTGAAGGTTTTGTAGAGATCGCTTTCTTAACATTACAACTAATGATATTTTTGCCTTGTGAAACATTGCAAGAAAGGCCACATTTTCATCCTACCCACGTTGGCTTACGGAACATTCAATGTAAATATTTGAATGGCGTGTAGACAGGTTGAGTGTTACTAAAATACTTGGGTGGACAGTTTCAATTGCCTGAAATACTTTTTACTTGTTCCTCATGTAGTCTAGTCAGCAGGATGCAGTCGACGTACTCAAACTAGGACAGTTAATTCTATCAGTTCTTCTATTGAAAATTCGGCTCAAAGTGGAATATACCGTTCTGTGTTATGAGCATAATACAGTTGGACGGTTTAAATAACTGTTAGGAGGCAAAATCATCAAATCAATCTAGTCAGGACAACGGTAACGGCTGATGAAATCAGTCATCATTTCAAACCATCCAGGGCCGCGGTGACGGCTGACGAAATCAGACAGCTACAATGCACTGGGGGGGGCACGTCGGACTGACAAGCAGGATACGTGCAAGTGAGTGGGGGTGTCACGCCAGCCCGAGAAACTAAGGCCAATGAATTTGGCTTTACGTGGAAGCGAAGTGGCCTAGACAAGTAGACAGTGACTCATCACTATTTCATGATATATATTTACAGGCATTTCATTCATTTGATCGAACTTGTTTTTGGCAGTACAGCGTGTTTACCGCAACCGTGTCTTTCTTGTCTCCGCGCAAGTAGACTAGGGGATGCCGCATAGCATGAACCCAGGTCTAGCAGTCAAGCAGTACTAGGAAGTTTGGCAGGGGAAAGGCGCGTTACATCAATAAGCAACATATATTGCCAAACTAAGTGATAACCACAAAACATCCATTGCTTTGCATGAAGACCAAACTTTAAATGAACATTTCATCTTTGGAGAAGATAACGTCAGTTGCTGCATCAAAGTGATGAACATACGGTATCAAGTCAAACGATTCAGCCTGATTTGTCCGTTTCGTTTAAGATGTTAAGCATCTGATCACCTGTTAGTCACAAGCTTATTTAGTGATATTGTGGTGGATTGTCAGGTCGGAGGTGCGAGTTTTCGAACGCTCGGCCGAATACCACAACGTGGGGGGAGGTACGTTCAGAAGCCTGCTGCGATCGGATCAAGGACAACGTGCGCGACCGGATGAGTCATCGCTCGACTGGATCGGATCAACGGGCGAGGCAGGGCAGGCGAAATACGACAGACGGCCAGATCGGAGGCGTGGTTTTTTCGACATTTAGAGGAACATCTCGACACGATTTTGGAATACGGTCAAGGCCAACACTGGGTGGATGGCGGACAGCACGAGCAGCCGGACGAGCCATCGCGCAACGAAATCGGACAAACAGACGAGGAATGGTAAGCGGAAAACCCCCGATAGAAGGCGCCGATCACACACGTAAACCGGTCAGAAGTGCACACGACGTGAGAATGGAAACCGGGGGGTATCGTGGGTTGGAATTATGACTCATAAACGAGAGAGTGCGCGTTGCATGTGAGTGGCGATTTGGACAATAAAGATTGCGCTTTATTGGACGCCTTCTGGCTACAATATGTGATGGGACCGCAAAAGACACTTGGCCTGCAAAGTTGTTCATTGCACGAACTCCCGTACGGGTTATGCTAAAAACACGGGACAACGAACACGTACACTCATTTGCATGACTGATGTGCATTCACACCTATTGGGTAGCAGTATGTTGTCATTCGCCCTGGTGGCACGTCCCCCATATTGCGTAAACACTATTCCAATAGTCGCACTATACGCATTATACTACTCATAAACGAGGCTGCTTGTTATACAACCGTGAGAACATTCGAAAATAAACCACGATGTACTTTACATCTTCTGAATAATCTATTCCTCCATGACCTCAATGATTTCGATGCAGGGAACATTACCATCAGAGTCTCTTTATGTGCGCATATTTTCGATTCCAGGGAGCTGTGCACTTCCCAGTGCCTAATTCGTCATAGAGGATACTTTGTTTCTCATAGCAATACATCGTGGAATAACTATGGAAAACTTACCGCCTATGTGTTGGAGGATATTTAAGATGAGATAACGATTGATGAATCAATGACGGATTGGAACCTAGATATAATTTAGATTGAAGTAGAACAGGACGACAGTGAATTCGTCAAATTAGTTGTGTATCAGATTGAGTGGAAATAGCAAGCAGTGATCATTGGGGTTTTCCAATTATTTCAAACTTTAGAACATAACGGTCAATAAAAACATGCACCATCTATTTGAATATAGTAACAAGGAAATGAGGAACTGGTAGCGGTTATTATTCTTCTTTCGATACCAACAACCGGGAATGTACACACCGATTAGTAAGTTGAGGTACTGAATAAAAAGTGAATCAGAAAAGTAGAAAGAATCATATGCTAACTTATTTGATCTCTTGAAAGTGGATAAGTGCGAGATGCACTGTAACCCCGAAGGGGTCAATGTGTTCGGTGATTAACGAAGCCAGATGTTAACGGGCTTCCAGATCAAGCGAGTTCGGCCACGCCAGCACATTGTGAACCTATTCGGCAAAGGTACTGTGATCTCAGGGTTTACGCAAACAACCTTCACAGCGACACTTGTTTATTACTATGGTGGGGCTAGCGTCAATTGAGTGCTGCTCGTTCATTGAAGGTAACGGCTGTTTACGAGTCCGGCCTATGTCTATAGATTCAGCTACACGAGAAATTCAGTTAGTTAATGCAACACTTTCCCGGTGAAAGCTCAACTGCAATGCTCCTAAGGGATAAAACAACATAGATATTATTCTTTCCCACGGAGGCGTGCTTTTCCTCTAGCGTCCGCAGTTGGTTGTCTCCCAACAAATTGCAATGAGTATCGATTACTCTGTAATGCGGTTGCGAGCAATTGAAGCTCCTTGCCTAAACAAACAGATGCACATTATATGCTTAAGCGACGTTTAACTAAGCCCAAATCGAAGCTCAATGGTATAAACATTCTAAAGCAAGAATACTGGGCGGTCCATGTTAGCGCTATGTATAAATCACCGTAATGTTTTTGATCACTCCTGCGACTGATAAGAGTATCTGAATACTGCAAGCATCCTTTGCGGTCCACAGATAGCCTTCGTAATAGGAAGGCAACTGCTCACTCTTCATTCCTTATGGTCACTCGTCTGCTCAGATTGTGTAGCTGTGAGAACGCAATACAAAACATGTATAAGGAAACATCAACGATACTGATGTAGTTGGTCGTCTTCCTACCATCATTATGAGATCACCGAGCACCGATATCAAAAAGGTTAATATGGGAAATGAAAACCAGATACAGAATAGCTCCCATCCGAATCCATGTAAACGTCTGTTGAACAGATGAAACAAAATTTTTCAACAGTACAAGTGAACTGGAAAGAATTTGGGCAACTGCACTCAACAAATTAACGGATTGACTCCTTGTATTGTCGTGAGTGTCTTAAAAATATAGATATACAATCAGTTTTATCTTTACAGCTTTTTGTGAACGTTAGGTTAACTATGTAAGCTCAACGTTAACAAAAGACACATACCTACGTTGGGCGAACTACTCACCAGTAATCCAAAATACTGTTCCGGAAGTTTAATGAAGCCGGGTTTTTCAACACGAATGAGACGCCCTTGTTGCAGGGTTGTTAATTTGAGTTACAAGTCGATCAGGCAGCCCGAATATGACTGGACGTTTGCAATATGAAAATTTAGTCGCATTCGATGTGACATCAATCACACAATGATTAACGCGGTTACCTCTTGTGAATGTAGGTTGAAGTTTAAGTGTCGGTCGTAACAAGAATATGCGTGCACTACCAACGAACTCGAACAAGAGGGATATGTGAACCCTGAAAGGTGTTTTGAAAAATTCATTCGACTGCAAATGCTGTCCCTGTGAGTGTTGTTCAATAAAAAACAATTATTTCATAACATTTCTCATATAGCACCTGTTTGGTATACAACAAATCATGGTTATCGTTTCGTCGATCAGACTCATTAGTATGCCTGCAAGTCTCTTTCGAGGTCTGAACTTCCACTCTGAGTAAACAAGAACGAACCATTAGAAACTCTCAAGTTACATGCATTTGCTCTGTGTGGCACGTAGTGCCAGGAAGTCTAGGAACATTTGCGCACGAATTTCAAGTGTTTATCTCGTGATATACGGTAGTAACGCTTTTTCCAATACTCCCGGTCAGTAATACAACGATCGCTTCAAATAACACACTTCAAACTAGGCTTTCACAGATGGGTTATATTATGTAACAGATGTGTAACCTGGGATTCCAAGTTATTTCCGTATAAAATTTGATGTGCATGGAATTTACCTAGTTTTTCTGACCACAAAGTCTCAACTTAATTAGTGCGTTTCGCTGAATGGTAACTCAGAGGCAATTTTAAAGTTTTTCCGGTATGCCCTCCGGACCAACATTAGTGGTTGATAAATTCCAACCACTGAAACCAGCATAATCTGAACCGACGAATGTCATATGTGAAGAAGTTAGCGCACCCAAACAAAATGCATCGTCGTATGAAACGTGTGTGATATTCGTTCGATTTAGATTTAAGTTGCGCACTAACCAGAATGCTAATCATACATTAAAACTATTACGTAAAAACAGATGAAACGTACCTAAGAGTTGCACGTTGTACCTCAGTCTAATTGTTCAGGCTCACTGGCTGTGTACTGTTCCGTTCTGCTGATATCATATTTGCTAATTCCAGACGGCGGAGTGGTTGGCTGGTGACGTTCAGCAAGATTGCTTGGCAATGACAAATGTCAATCCATTCTTCCTGTTAGCTTGTCTGCAATAACAGAAATTGAGTATCTGTAGATCGACGGCGTCCGCAGAAGCACAGCAGAATTTCTTCTTCTTGGTGGGCCAGAACCGTTGCAATGGCCCAAGAAATGTGATTTACCTTTTCGGTCATCATTTTTGGAAGTGTAATAGCAGTCTTCTAATGTATTCCTATTTAACTGAAGGAGCGCCGAGTGCTATCCATGATGAGGTTGGCAACCGTGTTGGGTGGGTGTTGATTGAAACTGATGTGAAACAGCGACATTTTAGCTCGAAGCCAACCTACAGTTTGGAGTCACGTGGGATGCAATCCTTTCAGCTGGTCGTGTAGGTTTTCAAACTGAACATGGGTTGTTAACCGATTGACTTTCCTCGGGCGAATTCCGTATTTTAGTCGCAGCGGAAGCACCTCTATCTGTGTTTGTGTGGACTGTTTATCTGACCGGTTGTGGACATCTTTCTGGGTATCATTGGAAAAATCGGGTTTGTTGGTGGTACGATCCAACGAAGGTTAGAGACGCCGAAGTGTTTTGGCTGCAGTTTTCGTGAAGTATTGCATGATGATGATGATGACGAGAGTAAGGTCAGCTAGCATAACTGCGTCTGCTACCTACCACCTGTAAGATTAGTCCTCACTGCTGTGATCGTTCACACTCGGAAGACCCTGCCTCTCATGTCATCCACCAGTTCATCTGCAGTGACACGTACACTGGTAAGACCGACTGAAGCTTGCGACCGGGGAGAGCGGAGCACATCCCCGAATGGCTAATGCGAGCAGACTCAACATCAGTCGGCATGCTGACATCCGAACAGAAATCCAGCGTCTTTAATCACGAAATAGTTGATCGCGACAGGTCATGTGATTAGTCCCGCAACATGGTTTGTGGTCCCATTACGTGATCGCAACCTGAAGATGCTGGAGTTTTGCGAGACATAGTTAATCCGGCGTCACACACCAGTTGTCCGTCGGCAGAAGATGCCAATGCAATCAATCTCTCTGTCTCGTTGTTTTGTAACCGTTTACTCAACCTATCTAAGTGAATTTCCTGTGTTAGCAACTGATGAGTAGTACAGTAGTTTTAAAAGTGGAATATTCTCCATCTTCTTTGTTTTACTGAACTCCCCCCCACTTTACTCGTTGACTGTATGATTTTTGCTTACCTCCGCACCTATGATAAAGATGCCAGCAAACCTTTTAGCGGTTTGACCTAACATCTAGCGACATGTTGAAAAATGTTTACTCTAAAGTGATATGAAACCATCAAGTAAGTCTGTGCGGGGCACACTACAGCCTGCTGCACTTCAGTTCCCGTATACCTTGCACACTATCCATAGGGCACATATCAAACAAATGAAGATTTAAAAGCAAAAAACTTGTCCACAGTCAACCCCACGAAGTAATTGTTTGCCTACATCACTACACGATAATTTGATAACCGTGTTACTGCTGTGTTTTTATAAAAACCGCCGTATTTGTTGACTTAACATCTACTCATATGGAGTGAACAACGTAAAACGTTGATGATTGTTTCGTTTCTTAACGCTGGCATCAACTCGATCGACATACCTGTTTAAACCATGGACAACTGTGTATTATGTAATGTTACGCAACCTCCCTTATCTTCGGTGTACATAACCTGTATCAGGTAAATTATGTTGATAAACTTCTGATCCAAATAAAAACTGGCACTTTTTAGTCTTTCGATGACAGTTTACGACCGGAAAGGTGGGGGCTACTCGTTCGCGCGGTATCTGTGGAATATGGTGGGAAACTGTCCATAGATTCTTACTCACGGGTGAACCAACACTACCGGTCGCCAGTGTAACCGACTAGGTGAACTGTGGAAAACAACCCGAGTGAACGAAGCCCGGCCGGATAATGTAATTCCGTAAGACGGGAGCAGAACGCTCATCTTAAGTTGACAACCTCATCCCCCCTTCTTTTAAGTATACGCAAATCACGGGAATCAACTGCTTTGATTCAAGTTACGAAAGGCTTAAACGATTAACTAATGTCATTCGATCGTGAACGTGGGGTCAGCTGTCTATCAACTACATGCACACATCCATAGGATGTAAGCAGCTGGCTGACGGCAACCTATTCCTACATGCGGTATAAAGTATTCGATAGGGATCCGCTGCTCAATGCCGAGGAAGAATGCCCAACTGGGCTTTTTATTTCATGATGATCGTTGAATATAGTTTCATAAAATCATACTTCAAATTCTCAGCAATATGCACGCCATTTACAGCAGGAAAATATCTTCTGAACGGTTGTCCGAAGTCAGCCACGTCATTTCTCCAACCAACCATATCGGCGAGCAGGAACAGTAGCATCGAATGAAGATGATATATTAAAAACAGTACAAGAGACAAGCTGAGATTTTATCCACAATAACAAGACGATATCTGCTCGCTGGCGACTTGTGCATTCCATTCTCATTCGTACACTTTCTGAGCGTCAGAAGTTTGCTCATGAAGATCTCTAACAGATAGAGAAAAAAAGTAGTTTGAAGGATGAGCGTTCACTAAAAGGCCCTAATCAAATGGCTGTATGAGAAGCTATTAAATTAACGAGTATAGCAAACTAGCTGTTTCGTGGTTACTGCCACCAGGAAGGCAAATGTACGCAGCTAACTCCGATTGTAACGCAGACAGAACTTGATTCCGTCGCAAATGTGGAACAACTAAATCTGTTTTAGTCTGATGATCGTTATGAATCATAACGAACGATTGGTGTTGAGCATGAAAATGGGCAGGAAATTTGGACGCGGTGTTTTTTATATTGCTGTAATACTGATTTAGTTGGCTTGCAAGATTTATCGGTTCAGTGAAGACGTTTTGGTTCCAACTGACTAAAATTGGTCAAACGATGGGACCGCGATTCATATTGCACAATTCTCCAACTCAAGGATTACTCTGAGTTTGTTCGAACAGATTTGCGATCAGACACGGTACCGAGCCCGATCTTGGCTGAAATGCATTCATACTAATGAGGATGGTGATTTGTTACCGTCTGTTATGATTGCTGATCGGGATGATGTTGATTGGTTGAAGTGCATCGTGCTTGTGTGACTGTTAACTCACTGAATTCTGGGTATTTAGGTGCAAGTTGTAACGCATCCCCCATTTTTCTTTATGGTTTACAATTTCAAGTGTCCTCTGTATTTTCTGTTCTACATCGCAAACCATTGCAGTGGAACTCTTAACCGTGATAGCTTGAGTACGCACTA
>QNGE01001181.1:5700-97432 GCA_008508345.1 Paragonimus westermani
AGAGACTGGGGATGGAGACGAAAGGCCTGAACTAGTTTTTACTCTGAAAGTCCTGTTACCAAGAAAGGAGGTTATCCAGCGGAGAACTTCTCCTTGGATCTCATAGGCTTCTAGTTTATGCAACAGAGGACCGTGTGGGACACGGTTGAAGGCTTTGGCAAAGTCGAAGAAGATAGCATCCGAGATATGACCATTGTCTTTGGCCTCCGTTAGGCTATCCATGAAGATTAACATATCAGTTATGCATGACCGATCGGGAAGAAAGCCATGCTGGGTCGAAGAGGAATGATTATTGGAGATGAAATGCTTAAAGATAGCGCGTTTTAACAGTCGCTCCATTATCTTGCATAGGATGCTGGTAAGCCTGAAATTTAGTCAGCCGGTTTCTATCTGAAATGCTGACAGGGAACCAGACCGAACTCATAAATCAAACAGAAAACCATTCAGCAAACATGATGGCGTAAGGTTGATGTATTTTGATATTTGGCATGAAACACAGTGAAAACGTATTGTGGTCTGGGAGTACAAACTCTCGTTTATCCCCAAAAACCGTGCGATGTTGAGCGCTTCAGCATTTCCTCACGGAAATTCTGATGGAAGCATCTTCACAACGCGAAGTAGACTACGAAGGCGAACCTGGTGCTTTATAGAAAAAGCGAAATTTTCTCCAACGGACTTGCGAATAGTCTGTTTTGCTCACTGCAGCACAGCTAGTACACTCGAGCAATTCTACGCATTTGTTCTGAAACACCCATTTCAATACTTCAAAATATCCGAAAAATCCCCTTCCGCGACCAACTGGTCATCCCCAACTAACTTCACCCTCGAGACACCATTTCGGCGAACTACACAGTTGCCGAAGTAGGGGATCTGTTGGGCGAAGAAGGCAAACTGGCCACTAATGAGACGGAGAAATCCAACCTCCTTCGTGAGTTTTTCCAGGGGTTAACAGGATGGACGGCGTGAACAAGATCCCACTGAGATTGATAGGGTCCGGACTTCACAGCAAAACGAACCACGTACTTCTCACCGAGAAAGAGGTTGGGATGGTCTTAGGTTCCCTTGAGCCCTTAAATTCTGCAGGAGCGGATGAGATCCATTCAGGTACAGTTGAACCACTGGCGAGATTTCTGCGGCGTCCTCTATGGCAGCTCTTTACAACTTCCTTAAGGGAGGGGAAAATCCCAGACTAGTGGGACGTAGTCACTGTGGTCACCATTCGTAAGGGAGGCTCGCAAGCCAAACGAAACAGTTACAGACCAGTGAGCCTGGCGAGTATAGTTGGGTAATGCCCGGAAAGGTTAACCAGGGACGGAGTTTCAATGCATCTGGTTGGAAACCGTTTCTTAGTATTGCACAACAGGTCTCCAGAAGGGGAAATCTTGTCCGTCTAACCTTTCGTATTCCATGGATGGGGCCACAAGAAGGTTGGATGAAATTAGGAAAGTCGGGATATGTTACTTTGACTTAGCAAAGCTTTTGATTTGATTAATCCCTGTTACCTAATGCATAAGTCAGTGTGATTTTTTATCATCCACTAGGTGATAGGCTGCATGAAGGATTTCTAACGTATCAGAGTTTCTATCATGAAGTTTTGAATCGATCTTCCTGAATTGGGTACACTGCATATATATATTTTTTAGAGAATTTTCGCTAATTCCCTTTGTGCGATTCACATGAATTTTCACGGAAATTAACGTAATGTTATCAATACCTTCTCTCTCGACTTGCAGTAATTAGAACGGAATCTGTTGCTTAATTCCGCGATGCTTTAATTCCATACTCGCCGCCTGTATATCTCTTCTGATGAGTACTGCAAATGTGACTTCGAAGGGGCATGCTTTCAGACCGGAGCACCAACATTTTTGATGAGCTTGTCAGCGTAGGTCTTTCCTATAGAAAAGTTTGATACATTGAGTTTGGAACGCTGCTTCGTAGACTTTCCGTCCACTGGCGAATTTCGTCCGGGTCGTTTTTTATTCCTTGGTGTAGATATTGCACCTGTTTACGTATTTCAAGATTACCACCCACAAATCATTGTCTACTGCCCTGGAATAGAGAACAGTTGAAATGTTTCTCACTTCCGCCACCAACTCAGTGGAACCATCGAATTAGTCAATGTAGCTAATAATCTGACAGTGCCCCTCATCGATTAGGAGCGTCTGCAACCGGATGTATGCAATTTGATCCCTACTGAATGCATTCGCATTGACGCAAAATGCATTTCACTCAATCACCAAATCACATCAGTTGTAGTGGATCTAAACAGTATATGGAAACTCAGGTGTGAATAGGAAGTCGATATCTGATGAAAAGGAAAACAAATAACTCACAATAGTCCGTGGAGGCACGTTGGTTTAGTTTTTACTACACCAAATGAGGATTCTCACTGATACTACTTGTCGTGTCCCCCCCAGATAGTCTCGATGTCGCGACCGAGATAATCCCAACGACAGATGAAGAAATAAATAAATTTGCCGAACTGAACGGCTGATTCCGCTGAATTCTAACTCTTCCAAAGATTTGTACGCCACCCACCCTGAACGCGAACAGCAAGCAGAACTGGCGGACTCGGAAGTGTGATTTTGAAAATTATTGATTACTCTGTGTATCGATTAACCTCGTTCAAACATCATGTTTACATGTGAGGTTGAAGGAGAGGGAAGGGCATGAACAACAATGAAAAATATGAAGTACACAATAGTGTACAAGACGCTACATCGTGAAGCAACAGTGTGTCAACAGGTGCGAGCCTCTATCAAGTGCTGGATTCAAAATTAAAACTGAGATACTTCTGGAAATCGTTGAAATCACCGTATCCGTTGTACTTTTCAGGCATGGACCCGCTTATTATGAATGTGAAGGTCGTACGGCATTGCAACTGTCCTGTTGGTTGGTGGCCCAGCGTGTTGGGTGTATTTCGGTCGTATGATCCTAGAAATGACTAATGGCTTTTTCCGGCATGTGGCAGAAGCGCTGTCTGTTTATAAGCCGTTAGAGTACTTTTCAGATTCGGAGGCTTACACTGTGCGTTCAGATGCGTTCACTAACGTGCGATTTTTAGAACGCTGTTCTTCTTACTATGTTGCTAGTGGCCATCGCTCTAATTACCNGAAAACCTGGAACTCCAGTGATCCCAACACTCCTTTCCCTTCCTCTAGAGAGGTGACAGGGAAACTACTAGCCTTCACAATTTAATGTTGGCTGGGGGTCACAAGGAAGAGTTTCTGGAAAAAATACCTCAAAAACTCGCCGGAAAGTTTTTCAGTTCATCTAAATTACATATGTAATTTGGATGAACTGGAAAAGCTAAACTACAAAACTTATTCGTCTAAGGGCAGTATCGCCCGCAGACGGATGCCATGTAACTAGCCAAATCCGAATCCCGCGACTACAAATGCAGGGCTCTTCTCAATACTGTATCCTTTTTTATCTCTCCCATGGGAAGTAGGATGGACGAGTACCAACAGACTCTAGCGGAAACAAATTTAGAGCTGCAGCCCTTGACTGAATACCTAGAGCATGCCCTCCCTGGTACTGCAACCACCAAGAAGGCACTTGCCCTATCAACTACACACAGAGGGGGCTGCAATAGAAATGAAAGAGAAAGCTCTCAGAAAGGGTGAGTTTTTATGGGTCCACTTTCTCGCAACATCTCCAACAGAGCTGGACAAATCATTCTTAACACCTTTCTCCCCGGACAGTGCAAACCTCGTGCTCGCGTGCAGGCTGCGTGCCAAGACAACCGAAAAGTCTCTTGGCCTTTTGGTAACCATACTTGCAAAGCTCAGTCCCGAGACAGCGGTGAGAGAAACAACGGCCTTCAAGCTCGCCAACACCATCCTAAGAGGCGTGTCTCTCGAATGCTTTTGGTAAGAGAGGGTGAGACGCGAACAGCTTTCTAAGACTAAGTCACAAATCATAGCAGACCGGAAGCTACAATTTAAGACTAAGGTTGCTATTTCTACTCCCGGAGTGTCCACTCAGGCTTCTGTGCCTGTAATGGAGAGCGGGAACGTCGTTTCCATAGGCGTTTCCCCAACGACCGACGCCTCAAGCACTGGCAGGTGTTGAACGCTCAGAAATCGTTCAGAAACCGTCTTCTAAGTCACCTGTCCCAAATTCCGCCAAACGGCATTGGAGAAAGTTTTTCTTCTAGGAAGTCGGCAGATAAGAGGCCTGTTGGGACCGCCGCCTGTGATTCACAGGGTATTTCTCTAACCCGACTCCCTAGGTATTTCTATCAGTAACCTCATAACACCACACACTTCATTCTTTCAAATCTTACCCGCACCAGACAAAAATGTTAAACTTTCCTTGGATGAAAACTTCCAAACACCTTTCCAAAAGGCCGCGAATTGCGAAACCACGAGTGCTAGTGAAACGTTGCATTTGGTCGTTGACGTATACACAGGCGGTGATCTCGCGCCCGGGAAAACTCGGAGGACCCAGGTGCCTCCCACATTGTTTGAAGTAGGTCGAGGCAGGAAAGATCCTCCTAAAAGCCCGCGGTAACTAAAACTTTTTATTTAAGCATATGCGACGACTAAGAAGGAATGATACTTCGGCCCTTTCTTTGCAACTGCTCCACCAGAAGACTTATTGACGCAAGAGTTACTTATCACCAAAAGATAATGACGCCAATAAAAGCATGCATGTATAACACGTAATTAACAGTGCGACATAAAAACGAATAATGAGCTAGATAACCAAGTGTTTGAACTTATCAAAATCCTGCTAGTTCTGTACACATGATTGTTGCAGATCGCTGCTTGAATATGCGGAGACTTGTGGGGAGTTTCAGAGAGCAGGGTTGATGTCAGTATAATCCTTGACTCGTAATTCCTTTGCTGTGTGAGGCAGTACGAGCCTCGGAGCCATGGTCCTTTCGGTGCCACTGTGTACCATTTAGCTCATGTCCTCCAGTACAGGCACGACGCTGTTGTGTCGTGTCTCAAACCTCCACTTGTTTTTACGTGTCAAAGGGCCTGACGGTTTTTGGTTTGATCGTGAACATGACCAATGACAGGCCCACCAAGAGTGAGATAATTTGTGCGTGTGTGGAGGGGGAGTGGGTGAGAGAGGATTGTACAGGCACCTGTGGTGTCGACATGATTGGGATGGTCCACCGTGCCAGGTGCATCACGAATGAACACGTCTGTTTCACGAGGTCACTTTGCGTTTCGGATTGTAGGGTGAAAAGGTCGCGGGACATCGGACCACGTTGAGGTAACACATACGAAGTGTCGATGCGGTAATTAGCGCGGACAAACGGAATGTGTCAGTTATGAATGTCCTGTCCAAAGTGACATCTACAAATACTCCCCCCCTAGAGAAATTGCTGTTGAAAACCCGCGAAAATCTGGTTTTGGTTGTACGGAACAAGCGTTGTAGCGATCCGGCCAATGAACCTGTCTGCCTGAACGCGTCGTGCGTGTTGGCGGTGTAGTATTGACCGTTGTGGTTTTCATGGAAGTGGTGTTCGTGGAGGGCAACGTCTTGGGTGGGTCGTCAGCGGTATCATGTGGTGTGTGTTCCGTCGAATCACTGTATGCTGGTTTTAAACGGTCAATCGAGATGGTTCCAGTTTTGTTGGGGAACTGTATAACGAAATATTTATCGTGCCGGGAAATGACGAGAAAGGGACCATCGTACGGCGGTTGTAAGGCTTTCCGTACCCGATCACAACGGATAAATACGTGTGTACAGTTGGATAACTGAGAAGGAACATAGGGGTTTGTGTTGACAGATGGTGGTGCAGTGTATCGAAGTTTTGTCATATATGACTTCAATTTCGTTACATAAGTAACTTGATCGTAAGTGTTATTCTGGTTCGGAACGAAAAATTGTCCTGGAACACGCAGTGTGGTCCCATAAACTAGTTCTGCCGGAGAGCAGTGGAGAGTAGACCGGAACATTGTACGCAGATCCAATAAAATGAGCGGGATTATTTCGGACCAATCCGTACTGCGTTTATGAGCCATAATGGCAGTTTTTAGGTGTCTATGGAAGCGTTCAACAAGGCCATTTGCCATTGGATGATACGCAGTAGTACGAATATGTTTACAGCCCAAGAGTTCTGTAAGATGTTGAAATAATTTAGATTCGAATTGGGAACCTCGATCGGTGGTGATTGTGGACGGCACTCCGAAATTCGAGACCCAACGTGTAACAAAGGCACGCGCGACAGTGGCGGCAGTAGTATCTGTAATGGGGATAGCTTCAGACCAACGGGTGAAACGATCCACACAAGTAAGAATGTAAGAATTACCATTGGATACTGGCAGTGGACCAACAATATCAACATGTCAGTTATGAATGTCCTGTCCAAAGTGACATCTACAACTTCATCTGACCCTTCGATTGTGGCCGAGTTATTCAAGAAGTACTATTTGGTAGTCCACAACGTCCCACCTCCGAACTGGCATCGCGTCCTACGGCCGTGGAACTTCCGGCAGCCACTCGCTACCGGCGAGTTTCCTGTGTCAGGTGTTGAAGACATTTTGTTAAAGGTTAATTCGTACGTTGCGATGGGTCCTGATAAGATCCGTCCCAAAATTCTCAAAGAAGCAGCTGCTAGTCTGACAAAAGCTCCTTATAAGCCGTTTAAATCGACACTTCGGACTGACGTTCTCCCTGATGCATGGAAAGAGGTGAAAGTCACACCCATCTTTAAGGCGGGCTATCGGCCTGGCTGTCGACCTTGCTAACATTCCGTGAAAGTTAACGGAGTGCTTATTGAAGCGTATCATCCTCAATCCCTTCTCATCAAATCACATTTTTCTTCTACCCAGTATGGCCTCCTTCCTAACCGGTCATGCACAGCAAATATACTCTTCATGGATAGCCTGACGAAGGCCAAAGACAAGGGCCTCATCTTAGATGCCTCAACTTAACTAAGGCTTTTGGCCACGTCCCATACGGTCCTGTAAAACACAAATTAGAAGCCTATGGTGTTCAAGGAGAGGTTCTCCGCTGAGTTGCCTCTTTTCTTGATAATAGAACCTTCAGGGTTAAAACCGGGTCAGACCTTTCGTCTTCCCAGTTCCCACGGGAGTTTTTCAGGGATCAGCATTAGGTCCTCCGTTATTTCTTGCTTACATTGACGGCCTTCCGGAAAACACTTCCAAAAACGCCCCTCTTTAGGCTGACGACCTAAAAATCCGAAATGCCACTGATCCCAATCCACTACAGATTGATCTTTACACGATTAGGCGCCAGTCGAACAATTGGAACCTCCCACTAAATGACAGTAAGTGTGTACATGTGTCATTCGCTGAAGACTCTCCAATGCCTTCGTGATTCATAGTACGTTCGGCACAGTAGATATGAAACTCAATCTGAAGAAATATCTGGGCACCTGGCTGTCGTTTAACTTATCCTTCGCGTATCACTACAAGGTGACGGCAAAAAACAGTAACTTGTCGCTCTCAAGATAATTAAGTGCAATTCTCCCTGCATAGACAAGAAGGCGTTTCAAACGCTTCATGGATTTTATATAAGATCGCTTGTAGAGTCAATCGAAATTCGAGCTCAGCCTGTTTCTTTGATTCGATTAGGCAGAAGTAATTGAAATCAGTTATCTGTAATCCTTTTTAAATGCGCATACCTCATCCATAATCATAGGTTGATTACCCTGCTTCTAGGAGCTGGTACACTAGCTTGATTGGTCATGAACCATCCTTCTATATTTATTTGTGTCCATACTGCGCAACTTCACGTTTGCAGAGCACACATTCAGACATAGTTTTCCAAACTAAACTTAACTGGACCGCCATCGAGACCGATATTACCGACCGAATTTACTGGCAGACTTTGAATAGAAATTGCATGCAATTCCTAAAGCACATCAGTACATCACGAACGTCACACGAAGAAGTAAACTAATATCCTTCACACTGGCTGTGTCCAATCCATTGACTCTCCTGAGTCACTAGCCATATCAGGTGACAAGTTACGGAGTTTATTTGACATAGTACAGCGACTATTGGTACTCCAAAAAGTGTTGTATTTCGACGCAATCAATATATCGGATTGTAAGCGTTTTTTGCTGCGGTTTGTTGGTGGTGTGTGGTAAGTGGTCCTTCGCTTGCAGTCAGTACCGAATCAGATCAGTTTCTGAAGAACGATGGGACTCAGAGTAACGGTCGAATAGTGATTCCTAACATCTGTCGGAATGCTGACCGAATAGGCCTACTGGATGATTTGCGATCATTAGGACCGTCGTGACTTTTGGTTTACATATATTTCCCTGTGCCTTTGCAACTTTCACCTTCTCATACACTGACCCTTGATTATTTGTGTGACCATTCAATCCCGGCTTGCTTGGTTAGGGTTACAATATTTAGCCGGGTAAGAGCGTTTCAGTTTTCATTATGTACATTCGATTGGGGGTTCGCCATCCTATTTGTTTGTCACGTGCAGCCTATACACTGTTAGACTGTTCAGACGCATTCGGTTCTCCCTACCCCGGTGGGTTTAGTAGTCGATATCTGTCATCTTGAGTTTTTATAGGATATGAAACTTGACCGTGCTTATCGGATCATGCGTTGTAACCTCTGTGTGCGCTGGACTTCTCTGTTTGCAGCTGCTATTGACAATGTTGTCTACTACCTTCGTTGAATCTAAGCAGTATAGATCTTACGTTTTCAGCATCACGTAGATTATTGTTTATTTCCAGAGGTCACCTTGGTTCATCTTTGCACTCATGTTTATTGCCCTGAAGAATTGTAATGAAACTATGCATGCGAGCTACTGGCCTGTTCGTTTACTTAGCTGGAGTGTGGAGAACAAAGTTTATCTCGTCTTTTATTAAAGATTGTGTTCATAAGAAAACAGGTGGGATAGTTTACTCCCCGGCTATTACGCGTGGTCGCTAAATAACAAAAGCTGCACGCATCATATGACATCGACAGAGAAGCAAATAGGAAGTTTAGAGGCGGATTTATCCAAGTGAAGCCCAAACACATGGGTCCTAAAGTTTCGTAGTTTTAGACTATTGAGCCGTGCAGCAAAAAGGTCAATTCATTTTTTGGAACACTGAACATTCGTTGCAGAACTTCTGGCGAGGTTGTCATCGTATGGGTCGCTCATGGAACTTGAATGTAGCCACTAATATCCTAAGGACTGTAGATCGAGTCCACCTCCCTGACTATAGGTCCAGCCAATCGTGTGGCTTCCAATTAGAGGCATTCTTGTGGATGACAGAAGATCTTACTCGATGGTATGAAAGTTACCAGCTTTCTACTCACCCATCTATAGATACCACCTTACTCTCACATGGCGCTCACTGCATTGTTCCTGAGTGTGTATTTACAGGCTGTTTGCATCTTTATGATGCTTTTTGACTCTCATCCCCAAACCGATACTTCACGACCGGTTTCATTCTTGTTTAGGAATATCAATTGTAAGTAGTCTGAATGCATCTTGTTCTAAGTTGTTTTGTCGCTGCATTTTTTGCATGACTGTGACGCGTGAACATCGTCTGTCGATGTGTTACCTTAAATGGTGCTAATTATAATCAACATGATCCTGCCCTTCCTTGTTGTCGTATGACAGGATAGGCCTGACCTTTTCTGCTACCTTGGCGTGGTGGTCAGGCTTGCGTGCTGTTTTGATCCGGAGGGCTATGCTGACTAGGAGTTCGGTCCTTGCGGGTTCACCCTTGCCGAAGGGGAGCAGCCAGACAAAAAGTAGATGCGTGCGTTTGTTGTGCGTTGAGACTGTGTGTTGTGGCTTCGTTGGGAAGGTGCCTGTTTTTGCCTGGACTGACTGTGTCTGGTTGCTAGGATCGTGTGTACAGTGGTGTTTGATGCTGTCGCGTCTGCGTGTGTGTGTGAGACAGCTTCTGCCTTGCGGTTCAGGCTTTATAGCCAAAGGCTTTGGTTGAGGGCCCTAATCGCTCTCCTGCACAAGTCTGGGCGTCCTGCCAGTATCCAAAGCCCATATATACAATGATGATACAAGATAAACAAAATACCATACTGCATCGGCAGTCGCGCAGGATAAGCCGGGTAGCCCTATCTGCTGCACATGGCAGGGTGGATAGGCGAAAACATGCTACTGCCAAACACTCACCGTCACTTCCCTCCAATCACGAGCCCCCGAGCAGATAATGCTCAACTAGGTTTCAGTGCCAGAAGACCAATTGGAGACAGGCCCGTGGACGCAAGACGCTTACGATTGGGACGTGGAACGTGCGCATGCCGCTGGATCGATGCAGCGACAGAGAACGACCGGAACGATACACGGCACTGATTGCGATGGAACTGCGTCGATATGGAATCGACGTAGCAGCCTTGAGTGAAACAAGGCTTGCAGACCAAGGTAAGTTGCTGGAAGCAGACCCCGAGTACGTATTCTACTGGATAGGTTACCCGGTAGGCAGTGTTCGGGGGCATGGTGTCTGTTTTGCAGTCGCTGATCGCATCAATGGTTTGATGATAGGCGAACCGCACGGCATCAGCCCCCGAATGCTGTCGATGCGCCTGCGACTCGGTCGAGGTAAGTGTGCTACATTTGTTAGTGTTTATGGTCCAACTATGTGTCACACTGATGATACAAAGGACCAGTTCTATGATCAGCTGTCCGCCACAATCCGGTCTGCGCCAGTGAATGACCGACTGTTTGTTTTGGGTGACTTGAACGCTAGAGTTGGGCGCGACTCTGTAGCTTGGCCGGGAGTCCTCGGACCCTACGGCATTGGTTCAGTCAACGCGAACGGTGATCGTCTGCTGCACCTGTGTGCTACTCACGAGCTGGCTATCACGAACACCCGATTCCAGCTGGATGCGAGCGACATCACGACGTGGACTCATCCACGAAGCGGTCACCACCACCTACTTGACTACGTGATTGTGCGGCAGCGCGACATTGGTGAAGTGCGCATCACGCGAGTGATGCGCGGGGCTGAATGTAGCACAGATCATAGGCTGGTCAGGACCAAATTGTTTATCCATGTACGCAAGTCCGTTTATTGTAGATCTTTTGGACAACGGCAGAAGCTGGATATCAGAAGGTTGGAGAACTTCGAGACGAAGGCTGCCTTTCAACGTGCAGTCGTCGCTCGCCTGCACAATGCTCCTGTACCCACTACCCCCGAGGGTATGTGGCAACAACTGAAGAAACAGATTATGGTAGCAGCCACCGAGACGATCGGTGTGGAGCGCAAGAAACGCCCGGATTGGTTCGA
The DNA here is from genome assembly GCA_008508345.1 of Paragonimus westermani. Lineage (NCBI taxonomy): Eukaryota > Metazoa > Platyhelminthes > Trematoda > Plagiorchiida > Troglotrematidae > Paragonimus > Paragonimus westermani. The sequence goes on from QNGE01001181.1 coordinate 16,892, forward strand.
TGACAACAACGTGGCTATCTCCAACTTGGTACGAGAGAAGAATGCCGCGTTCGCCACATGCACAATGGACCCTGGCAATGGAGCGAAGAAGACTAGGTTCCGGAATATCCGCCGTCAACTGGCTGAGCGTGTTCGCGGAATTAAGGACAACTGGTGGAGGAAACAGGGCGAGCGCATGCAGGGCTTCGCAGATCGTCGGCAACACAAGGAGTTTTACGATTCGCTTAAGGCGATCTTCGGTCCGTCTATCCAGTCTACTAAAGCACTGGTAGACGTGGACACCGGTTGTTCTTGCAGCCAGCCGGAAGACATCATGGGAATATGGCGCAAACACTTCGGCAGCCTGTTAAACCGCCCTACTACAATTGATTGGGCGACTGTTAACAGTCTGCCGCAACAGGACGTCAAATCTTCGCTTGCTCTCGCCCCCGACTTGCTGGAGTTGCAGAGGGCGATTGGTCAACTGCGCAACGGGAAGGCTGCAGGCGAGGATGGGCTGCCAGGTGAGATCCTGAAGAATGGCGGTCCGGCGTTGGAACGCGCTCTGCTCCAACTGGTTCACTCCATCTGGGAGCACGAGGTGATGCCGCAAGACTTCAAGGATGCCCTCATCGTACCCTTGTTCAAAGGGAAGGGTAGCAAGCAATGCACCGACAGCTACCGAGGTATCAGCCTCTTGAGCTGTGCAGGCAAGGTGCTTGCCAGAATCCTCCTGAACCGACTGAATGCGTCCGTTCTGGAGATGAATGTTCCCGAGGAGCAGTGTGGATTTCGGTCGAGTCGGAGTACAATCGACCTGGTGTTTGCTGCTCGACAGCTTCAGGAGAAGTGCCGAGAACGGAATCAGCCCTTGTATGCCCTGTTCGTGGACTTCACCAAAGCGTTCGATTCCGTGAACCGCGAGGCGCTGTGGACGGTGCTTGGTAAGTTTGGATGTCCAGGTAAGTTCGTCAATATGGTTAGATTGTTGCATGCGGGCATGAAGGCGAAGGTGCAATCGTGTGGATCGACCTCTGATGATTTCGACATCGTCACTGGCGTGAAGCAGGGTTGTGTTCTAGCCCCAGCCCTATTTAGTTTATATTTGACTGCGATGGTAACAGTTGCTTTTCAGAACTCTGGAGAGGATGGTGTCGAGGTGGAGTACCGGACGGACGGGCGTCTGTTGAATATCCGACGATTTGGCGCCTCAACCCGGCTGCAGACCTCAAGGATGCGGATGCTTCTGTTCGCCGATGACAGCGCCTTGCTAGCGCACAGCGAAGAAGAGCTGCAACGTCTAGCTACAGCATTCGCTTCGGCAGCATCGAAGTTCGGGTTGGACATCAACACAGGTAAGACGTATTCGTTTTTTCAGCCTTCTCCTGGTGGAGGTGCTGCTTGTGTACCTCCACCCGAAATTCGCATCGCTGGAGACACTGTGAATGGCTGCGGGGATTTTTGCTACTTGGGTAGCAACTTGTCGACAGATCTGTCCGTGGACCGCGAGTTGAGAGCGCGTGTGGCAAAGGCTAGCGCTGCTTTCGGACGTCTTGAAAGGCGTGTCTGGAAGAATCACAGCCTGAAGATGGCCACGAAGTTGTGTGTCTACCGCTCAATGGTGCTGTCTATCCTGCTGTACGGCAGTGAGACGTGGACACTGTATCAGCGGAACGTGAGCTATTTGAGCCGTTTCCATGTTCAGTGTCTGAGGCGCATCTTGGGTATTCGGTGGTCGGACATGATTCCGAACACTGAGGTAATGCGGCGAGCGGACATGGACGGGATGGAAGCCATGTTGATGCTGAACCAGCTCCGTTGGCTCGGTCACGTCCGTCGGATGGGCGATGACCGTATCCCGAAGCAGTTACTGTACGGACAAGTGAAGTCAGGTAAGCGAAATCCCGGTGGCCAGAAGCGGAGGTACCAGGATGTTGTGCAGGTAAGTCTTTCACGTTGTAACATTGATTTTAGATGTTGGGAAGATTTGGCGTTGAACCGGACGGCCTGGAGGAATACGGTTCGGGCGGGCGTCCGAGCGTTCAACGAGCAACTATTGCGTGGTCGCGAGCGGAAGCGTGCGGTACGCAAAGGAACCATCGGTGCCATAGGTCGCGGTGACGTGACTATATGGCGTTGTGATGTGTGCGGCCGCGAATGCGCTGGCCGTTTGGGGCTGGTAGGTCACCAACGTACTCATAGTACCCCGTCGGCGAAGAGGCGGCGAGTACGCTAGGCTCAGGTAGGTCATATCGGTATACCTATTCTACTTCTGTTAATGACTGCATCGGCCAACATCGTGGTCATTGACAATTAATCCGCTCTTCTTTTCAGAAACTTGAGTGTCTGTGGTCTTCTACCCATTCTTTTCTTCGGCTTTGTTGGTGCATTTTATGATGAATGGTCTGCCTGGCTTTTGATAGTTCAGTGAAAAAGTTGCTTTTCCTCCCTATCTTCTTTGGGATGCACTAACCTGCACTCCTATACTGCAACGCTTCTTTTATTAGGCTTCATAAATCCTTCTCCTTAGTTTAGATCTCGTCATTGCAGCCTTTCTCTGTTTAGTTTCCTAGAGATAAGGGTTTCCTTTCCTTATTAGCCAATCAAGTAGCTAACCGGCATTGGCCGGCTGGACACAAAGGCCCCACTGACACACCACCGGGTCTTATTTTTTCAGGTTTACACTGGATGTGTGGTGTGTTGGTGCAGCGCAAGCCAATTGCAGTGATGGCTAAGCGCAGGCGTCCTTTGGCTTCGGTCACTGTGACAGGCTAATCCGAATCGGATGCCGCCAAACATGACATGATAAGGTGCTGATCCCTAGATTCGTGCATTCTGTTCACATTTCGGTCGATTTATATTTTATGAGTGTTCCCGTGTTCCTTCCATTCTGACAGGCCTAGATTTGGCAACCAGGGATCACCACATTTCGAAGTACATTTTTTGATTCCATTGACAACGTGTATAACTCTTCATTGGAGTGGTACTTTCTAATGACACTAAGGAAGTTGGTCAATTAAAGGTAGCGTCAAGCAGACACATCTTGTCGCCGTCCGCTGTAATGTTTCGTCGTGTGGTTCGAATCAGTTCCGCGTTTCGCTTTCTGTCATACAGTGCAACCGTCGTCAGGTCGGCTTCGTTGGTTTATAAAGTGACAGCGTTTGCAGAAAATATGATCGTGAAAACTATCTTTGTTCACTTTTGTTGCCCGCTGCACAGCAGAATTTCGTGTTTGCTCTGCGAGCCTTTAACGTTGAGCTGGCTCAGGTAACAGTTATTGTCCGTTGAAGTGTACTTTCCTCATTCGCTCCTCTTAGATCCGTGACCGTGTGAACAATGCGGAGCAAGCCAACTTCCGTTTTCAATTCTGGAAAGACGTAGTACACAGTTTGTTTGAGGTCAACCAGGACACTCAGTACACTTCACCGATTGTGGAAAATCTGCGTGAGGTACATGTCCGACTTTTGATTATCTCGGTTTTCTTGCTAGTCTATGGTTGGTCTTCGACTGTCCAAGTTTTACTTCCTCCAGTTGATCAATGCGCGAGTAGGTCAATTTTTCAGAAGCTCATTCTGTTTCTGATCATTGAAATTTAGCAACGTCATTTCAATGAATGCAGCTTTTCTACCCTCGAATCGGCACAAACCTACGCTGAGGAGACGAATACGTCTGTTCACTATCTCATCTCAGAAGCTTACGGTACGTTGGTTTGCATGCCTTATATTGTACACCTTGCTTATTGTGGATTGTAACCGATTTTCCCTATGTTGAGCGCAGAGATTCTTACAAGTGGATCATTCAGTATATTGTACTTACCCTGCTTTATAAGTATCCTGAGCTTTCTGCAACAGAAAGCGTACGAGTTGAAACGGTTTTCATTTTTTCCTGGTACCTACGTGCAAGCCGCTTATCGCATCATCATCACTGTCACCATGAACACCAATGCACCAGTGGTTTACACTGACGCTTAACTGCCACACAACTATGAGGGGGAAGAAGCAAACTTTCTGTAGAAAGAGAGGGGAAAGGAAAAATGGAATGGGAGGGGAAGGAACCTGGCTATTAAAGAAATGGCTACGTCTATATTCATACGTTCAACATCAAGGTGCCTACACCTTGCAAACGAACAAACAGCCGAGCTGTAAGTGAAAGTAAGGCGCCATCAGCAAGATAGCTTCTTTACAGCGCTCACTTCACGGACAGCTCGTTCAAGCAACAACAACATTTACGCTACTGTGCTCGAGTAGCCGCCACCTCACCCACAGTCTCAAGCCACCAGTTCTGTAGGTTACGAGCTCTTCATCCCGAGAGACGAACCCGGCCCACCGTGGCCAGTCTCTTCGTGGAAGATTTCATTTCTCTACGCTAGATCATCATCTGTCCACTTCGCACCTTGCGCCAATCGGCTGCAGCGTCAGCAAAGAGTGCTTGGCATGTCAACCGACTACCTGGCATCTTTAGTACATGACCTAACTGTATAATTCTGGGCACTTGTAAGGAGTCTAAGGCAGTCAAATTCATTTCACTTCAGGCTTATTGTATAGATTAACAACAGGGCGGATGTTTGAAACCTCCCTCTTATTAAGCTAATCGAAGCTCCTATCCGTCACGTGAGCATTGTTTGTTGCCTGATTCTGTTAGTCGACAGTTGACTTACCACCCGAATGCACAAGAACTTAGCAAGTGCTTTTTGCTAGCGTTTACCGGTATGTGACTGATCGAACCAAGAATAGTTGTCTGCAAATCTTGTCGATCTGTTGACAGAACATATTAAAGTTCATTGTGATTCTGTCGTATTGGAAGATCGGCTCGAATAGAACTGACCGAGATAGAAGCTTGCTGACCCAGTACGCCCTTAAATTAGGACTTCAGAACAGCTTCTTGCGTTCTGGTCTGCGTGTTGTTGTCGTTGTTTAACTGAATTGTTTCCAAAAGCAGCAGAAAATCTTGAGGAAGCAGTCTTGCTCCTACGTGCGCTTTGTTTATCCATTTGCGTGGTGCAACTGTCTTGATTGCTCTAGTTTAATCATCAGACTGAGCTCACGGTCTCGCATTGGAGTCACAATTACCGCATCTGCCGTCTAAGTTAGAACTCTCTGGTAGTATCCGGCTCATATATGAATTCGTATGTTACACAACAACGAACACCTTGTAGTTTCAAGGTGAACTTTTCACTTTTTATTCCAAACAAGGGTTTCTTAAACTTGCTTTTATCCGTCCTCCTTTTCACTGTTCAATTAGGGCATGTTCTTTCCGTGGTTGTATAATGGCTAAGTGTCAGTATCATCTACCGTTGTGTTGCCGTCGGTGATAGTGATGATAAGAGGTGGTCTAGTTTTTCGGTTTTCGAATAATTCATGTGGTTGCTTTTAGTCTGTCGCTTTTTTTGAGTCTGGCTATTTTTTAGTTAACATTTTTGTCTATAATTACGTATACTTACATTTTTAATCACGTGCATCCTTTGATGCTTTAGTGATGGATACTCATATGATCGTCTTTAAATCTGACTAAATGACGTCATGGTTCAAATAACCGTGCATCATAGCAATGACGAACGAATTAGTTAAACAAAGTTGTTTTCCGAGGTATGTAACAGATAAGGCTACTCGTAAGCTTTAACAAATACTATAGATGTAGGCGCACTGTTAACTAGGGTACACAGCAATTCCTGTCGTCAATTTATGTGATGGCGAAATCCGTAACCTTGCTAACTGCACCTACAGGTTGATCAATGGTTTTCATGATTTATAGCCAAGTCGTTCCAATACCTCAGGGTTTTCCCGAACCTTTTCGATGCAGTAACCGCTCAAGTGACTTATGGAGTACCCAGTGCAGAGACTGATTTTTGTCCATTGATGGTATATTCGGAACTTCTAACACGCGTTCGTGTACCGCAAATTATCCACGTGAGTATTCTACTCGTTGGTCACCTGATTTAGGCGGCGACGATAATAAGACCTACGTTCTCTCCAAACTTTCCAACTTTATGTTGCGACCATCTTAACTACTCACATCTGCGACTACGCAATCAGGCAGTACCCAATCTTAAAGTCCATGTGGTGGCAAACATCATTATGAATGCTCGTATTTTTGAATTAAGCAACTTTATCGCTCGTCCGACACATTTTAGCATATGGACGTGGTCAGCTACCCCCTTCATAATCGACTAAGCTTCCGTCACACCAATTGTATCATGATTACGTAATTGCACATACGCGCCGATTCCGTTTATAACCGTGGTTTGTTTCTCCTCTCTGATAAATTCACTTGTTTTTGTTCAAATCTTCCCAACAAAAATGTTTCATGTAGATTTTGTGTATTTAGCCTGATGATGAATTGCCTGCGTTATTTTTATCATACGTCATATTTTCGTTAGATTGCATAAATTTGGCTCATTGTATACTAGATATTATTAAGATGTTCAGTCCTAGACAGAAGTATTTACGCTGACCTCGGTGTTTTGGACTTCCGAAAGACCCGAAAAGTTAGCTTTCCATTATGGCTCGACTTTTCTGCCTTGAAATAACCAAAACAGTAAACCTTCAATTCACGCAGTAGCGCACCTGAACCCACTAATTACCCTCTAGTCAAGTCAAAAGACAAGTGGAGATGTTCACTTTATTCTGGACGCAAAACGAGGATAAAAGTTTATATATATATATATATATATATACCATATTGACTCAACTGTTCTGGACTCAGAAGGTTGAAGGACAGTTGTAAAAAATGCAGTCAAGGCCACCAAGCAACCGATGAATGCGGCAAGTTAAAAACCGAGCACGTAGAAAGATACTGAATGTTATTTCAGGGCTCTTCTGGAAAATTTCGTTCTTTCCAATTGGTCAACTTTGTTTTCCCTGGAAAGTAACCGATTTTAGAGGGAAAGTTGGAGGTCTAGCACTTAGCTTGAGTCTGCGTTCATTTTGTTGGTTGGTGTTCATTCTCTCTCTCTTTCACACCAGTTGACTCACTATGTGCTCCCTCAGTAAATTGCTTTTGTGTTGATTTATTTTTGTTTTGAATATCTTGAACATCGTTTCACTGATTAGATGTGTTTCAACTGGTAGCTTCAATTTTAGTACACTTGTTTGTTCTCATTAGCTCGCTTAAACATTCTTAGTCGACTAAAAATATTGAGTGTATGGTTTATTCATCTTGTTTGATCTGTATAGCAGATTATGAGAAATACCGTGGTTACCCTGTATACAGCAAGCTTGATGTTTAGCGTGTTCATGCCAGTTTACACCAACTACAACCGAAAGAGGACGACATGACGATGCTAATCTTAAAGCCTACACTGTGCAACCGATTTCGCTTTTGTTCGGTTTCATCAGGTAGTGTGAACCAGATTCTGACCGGTAAAATTACTAGCCAAGACCCTTATCTGGTTGTCCACAAGTCCGAGCTCCAAACTCAATCGATTTTTCTGTGAGTCTGGTTGTTACTGTCGAGTATGTTTATCATTCACAACATAAGCTATACTGAGCCTATTGGCGTAGAAACCTGAATAGCCGTTGTGGCAGTGTTTGTGGCCAAGAACACACCTACAAACTATATACTTTCTTGCCGACTAAGTGATATCTGATTGCGTTTGTCCTCATAAATGAGGACAAAATCGACAACAGTCTGCAACTCACCTGTCTTTTGTGTGCCACTCTTTGCCAGTCGAGGCTTACACGCTTAATCTGATAGTATTTTTAGTCCGTTTGTGTAATTTTCTCATCCTGACGTAATTGTGGTTCTCAAAGCTAATCGGCCGCCGTTTCGTCAACTCAAGGTAAAGTATTGTGGAAAAGTTGACCTTCACTTCGCTTGTTCTGTTCTTTTTGACATCCGGTCGACTTATGTCGCACTTTTAATACGCTTTTTTGAATTTCACTGACAGCTTACAACTGCTAGAAGTGGGGTGTATTTAATGAGAGGTTTAATGTTGACTTGTTGCAGGTATCCGCTCCATTGATGTGGATCATTCATTGAACCATCTCGGTCGTGCTCAGGGCCTCATCGCCCTTATCCGTGGAGCGGTCCCATTGGCTCGGAGTCGACGCGTTATTCTACTGCCGTTAGACTTGTTGGATAAGGTTGGAATTAAGATTTTCGCGTGTGTCCCGTTAACTACTTTTCAGGCTTAATGTACGTCACATCCGTTCGCCATTTTTTTGATATCGAACCACCCTGACACTGTAGTGTGCAGCTGCATGAGATTTGGTGCTTGATTTAGTGTGCTTCGTATGAGCTTCGTTCCATCAATCCGAACCAAATTTGACTTACATGTTCATAGCAGCTGGCGCTCTATTCTAGATTCGGAAGTTTAGCATCGCACTCATCACTGAATAGTCCCGAACAGGGGTCATAGTGTTCATGTTGCCATAATGTTCACTGGCCTTTACTGTACTCTAACTGGTTCGGTGGGACTGTACTTATACTTGACCCGGGCGATAAATGGAATGAACTTCAAATCGAGTTTCAAAAACTTAGTGTAACCAAACCTAGTTTCGTATATAAGCCAGATTTTATAAGTCGACAAAATAAACGGAAGAAAGATTGCTGTCACCAGATTACCTTCGTAGTCGGACACGGAACCCGTACAGCTGTCACGAAATATTTCACGAGCCCTTTCTTGTATGGTTGTTTAAAGGAGGCATATCGACTTAATCGCCAGCACATTGTCTCCCTTAAGCCAACATACACTACAATCGAATCACGTTCTCTTTTTATTGACTCTTCATCGATCATTATGGGTCTGAAGCATATCGTACCACCCTACAACACATCTGTTGTGATTCCCCTGTTCGTTTGCCATTTTTCAGTAAATTGTGTAGGGCGTACGACTCGTCATTCGTTCAGCAGAATCAAAGTATATTATTTGAGGTGAAACGTTGCGAGTAAAATAAAGTTAACTACTAGCGCGATTGTGTGGTCTTCTGCTTGACAGTGGTCAATGCAAGTTGATCTTTATTCGTCTCCTGTCGGTTTCCACTGACTCTGGCAAAATCTGTCGGCCATCCAACCTTGACCATTGCGGTTCGAATATCTAGCCATATCTTGTGCGAGCGCAAAATGTTCGCTTAGCCGTTTCAGCATATTGGGTCAGTTTATTTGTGTAGAGTCCCATAACATCTCGTTTGCCATCAAGAACTTAGAAAAGGCGTTGTGACAGCTTTCATTCTAAACCGTACCAAGTTACGGTTGCAATATTTTCATTTTAAAATCACCTAATTGTGAAATGTCGATGTTAAAGTATTTGTGGCTGGATTCGATGGGAATGTCCCCCACACACACACACGCATTAGGCACTTGCAAACCTCGTCATCGCTTTCACTACTCAGATCGTTACACGTGAAGAGGTATATAAGGCTTGGCTATTTTAAGGTCATTTTATGAACACGGAGACTTGAAATACAGTTTCCGAACGGTGTCTTCCGTGGCTCCACACAATGAAGAACCGTAGAGCCATAGGTGGGTAATTTTCGGCTGTATGCCGAAGTAAATTAACTGCACTCAAAAGGTACTACTGAGTTAGCACTAACATGTGATCATCGAAGTCACTAACTAGGAGATACCATATCGAAGTGAATAGGTTTCAAATGGGTTTAGGCGACTGTCACATCCCCATCATGCAGGGCTCGTCCAGTATGCTAAAGCAGGATAAAATTTTGTGGTCATACTACCTACTCACTAGTAGTCTAGATTTGTGAACGAAATTGAAACAGTATCTATTCCCCTTGATAACCTTGAAGGCGCAATTCTCCAAATCTTTTTGTTCGGCTTATAGCACTGTACCAACCAGGAGCGTTTATTACGCCTGCTGCGTGCGGAGCCTCTGTCAGGTTCGTCCAATGAGGACCAGAGTCTTTGTGACTTCTTTTATGATCTGGCCTGTATAGCTAGGGAGCAAGCGGTGACCGCCGTTCGGCTGGCTACGAATCTGTTAAACCAGCCGAGATCGCAAAGGAATACGACCGACGATCGATCTTCATCGGAGCTCAACCTCACTCGTCTGTTGCTTCCCCGGTTCATGTTGCCGCTGATCCCCTGCTTAGATTACCTGACGCGGTTGGAACGAATTGGTCATTTCGATCCTCGCCGAGTGGTGGGGCGTGACAGCAACCCTTTGCTTCCGTTGCGGCTTGTGTGGACCTCTTGGAGGGGACTCATTCCTCGAGGTTGAATCCCCGATAATTCTGTCGTGGTTTTGGCCAGCTGTTCACGTGTATATTTTCACGCCTCTTTCGCATTTTCTTATCAATCTGTATTTTTTTAGAGCGATATATTAGTCCCTATTTTCCCGAATGTCCGGTCCTCATTGGTTGATATTCGATCGTGATCACTTCGGATAGAAATTCAACAATAATTAGCCAGTGAATAAATAATTTTCCCGTGTTTTTCACTTTCTTTTTCTTCTTAGCCGCACTGTGATTAATAACCGCGACCTGCGTTTCGGTTAGCTTACCATAGTTTACTCACTATCTGCATTCGTCTAGTTGACCTTTGGTCTGGTCAGGTTTGTATTTGTTAGAAAATCTACGACCATCGTTTGTTCTGATACTGGTTTCTGCCATTTTGATATGGTGGTCAGGCTTACGTGTTGCGGTGATCCACAAAATATCATTGACTAAAGTCCTTGTGTTTTTGTACAACCATGCTAGGCAGGCCGACTAGGCAGCTAGGCATAATCTGGTGAATTGCAGCATTATTGTCTCTTAAATAGTGTAGAAGGGAGCATAACAAGTGTCACCAACCAAACTGCATTCTGTTCGTCCAACGTGTGACCACCACATTGCCCTGTACAGTTGAAATCCTTTCACCAGTACACATAGGTGCGACGTAGCGTTGGATGCATCATTAGAGGAAATCAGGCAACAAGTTTTTTGTTCACCGTAGGTTAAGGCATCCTCTAACCGCTATGCGAGTAATTAACTGTTTGTTGTAACTAATAGGATGCAAAACGCACAGTTCAGTACGACGCACACTCTCGATTATGAATTGGAAAAAAATAAACCAACTTGAATAGCGACGCAGATGTGTTAAATTAGTCCGTCGACCTTATTTTCTCCGGGTTTTGCACCGCGTACAGACTACTGGACTGGGCTGTCAAATTGTGACTTGTTCAAACACGGCCGTACCATTTGTCACAGCTTGAATGAGGCTCACGTGCTTGGATGTCTAATTTCGTTTAAATTGTGCTACGTTGAACTTGACAGTAATAGCTTCACTGCTCTCAGCGGAAACAATGAAATTCGGAACCGACTTATTTGGTGTGTGACGTTTGTGCACTAATAACTCATCCGTACAGGATATATCGTATATTTATCGAAGTTTTTAAGGACACTTCCAGGGTATGTTGTCAGGTCATTCTCGCGGTAATAAGTTACTGCAGCAGAATGTAAGCATAGCGTATTGTTGTGCAACAGTCTTCCTGTCGACAGATGGACAGGGTTCTCGTCCACTGTGTCGTAAACAGCGCGGTGACAATGTTACCGAACTACACCCGTTACCTCTCCAGTTCTTTTCTTACGGACACCTGTGATGAATATACATTAGTTTTCACACGAATTTTCAGCTCAGCTCTTTGATCAGGGATGTCTTGGTGCGGTTATTAAATGTGTGCATCCACTACTTTTCACCCAGTTAGTCAAAATGTCAAGAATAACATCAATCCCTGCTGTTGGTTAGCTGTCATACAACCATGAGGAAGTGATTCAGGACAAACCGGAATCGCATCATCTCATTCTTGTCTTAGGCCATCTTCTAACTCCATTTTGAGGTAGTAGGTCCCAAAACGTACAAAAATTTTATGTAGCTCTTGCGCAGCATGTGGTCGGCTAGATTCTATCAGAAGCAGCAATACGTCACTGGTTATGCTTGGCTGCCACACGACCATGAAAAAAAGAACAGGTTCTAGCCAAGAAAAGATTAAGGGATGGGGCCTTACTATCAAAAAACAACTATCCATATACAACACAGCTCAGCTATGAATGAAATTATGGCGTCACCAATAAGATACCGTAATTGGTACACCTCTACTGCACACTACAAATAACATGAGTTACTGACCCGGCTGTAGGAGATGTGGTGGATACTTTAAACCATCTGGAATAAGAATCAGTCGCAACTGATGTGCAATAGCTGTTCGAATTTGAACTGTAATGTTCAGCGTGCACTAGTTGTTGAGCCTTAGTCGGAATCGACCAAAGCTTCTATTTAGCTATGAAATCCAGGGATTGTTCATAATTTAGACAAGTTTTCACCTTACAGTAATTGTCAGCACCGATTTCAGGTCACCTACTAGTAAGCCTACCTAAAGGTCACATGTTCCCAATTCTAGTATGTCGAAGATGATTCTCCTCTGAAACAGCTTTTTGATGCACATGCGGTGTAATAGATCGTTCGGACAGATATCCATTTGCAGTGAAACAATCCCTCACATCGTGCGTAGCAAACACGATATTCACGCTTGTAGCTTGTACCTCAATTACGGTTAATTGGGGACAGTGCATGAACAGAATATCGACGTCTATATCTGATTAAATCGGATCTATAAGTTGATTAAAAGGGAAGGCACATGGAAGGGGTTGTTATCCGTCATCAATAATTTTAGGTTACCTCTTATTTTCTGTACAACGATGTTTGGTTCTGTCACATCTTACAGTTGTGTGTATTGCATTCACAGGTCATTTTGGGCACAACCGTCAATCAGAAAATAGGCAACATGATAAATTGACTAAATGCAGCCTGTTGCTGGCGAACGTAAACGGGCTGATTTCGAGAAGGCTGTTCTGGACGCATTTCAAAGCATCAAACCTTTCGGGATTGGTACTGGTCAGTCGAATATCGGAGTGCAGTAAACTAACAGTGATTTAATATAGTTAGAAAAGACCCAGTCGTGTGAAGTCTGGGCTTCGGTTGGATTTGAACCAGCGACGAAAGCAGCATGCGCAAACACAGTAAGAGCTGTACCAGCTGAGCTATGAAGTCATGCCAGAAGCCTGGAGATTTGACACCTGGACTGAGTCCCCTACTCGTCCCATTTTCTCATAGGAATCCATCAGATGATCCAAGGGATCGACTGCCCCGGTCGGATTTCTCAAACGGTTCGTGCTGGAATCTACCAACGCCACTGTTGAACTCAGAATTAAAAGGTGGTATTTCTATGCATACCTTTCCATCTTTCGTCCAGTCTTACTCAGTCCCGGATTGCTTGCCAGCTGACAGACGTCAGCTCACTTTGTCGTCTGCAAGCATAGAGGATCATCTGGTTGCAGCGCACTCAGTCTGTGTGGGACCCTCAGTAAATAGCGAAATGCCATGCGGATTGTGGTTTCAGTGTGCAGGCTTGTAGTTTGGGTGTGTACGTAATATGTTAAGTTGGCTTAAGCATATATAGTCAAAACAACCCAACGCTGCAGCTATTACTCGTCAGTTTCATGAGAATCAGAGTGTAACACATTAGATTGAGGAATCGGAAATAGAGCGCGATTGTGAACCGGGTGAGAGTTGTTAGGTTTTGTGCTGCCTGGTTGCGGTACCAGTGGGAGATGTGACTGAAATAGTTAAAGCCCTCACTGACAACAGAACCAATCGTAAAGTTGTTCAAAATGCCAAATTATCTTGTACATACCTATATCTATTCTAGGTCGCCGTTACCAAGGGATAGAATCAACACGAGAACCTCCCATTTTCCGTAGTATCCGGTGGGGTCATTTGCAAGCTTGAGGAAAATAAATTTCATCAGCATCAACAACCAACTTCGTTGAAGATTGGCATAACGATCTACGTACTTTCACTTACTGTCTAATGATACTGACAGTCTACCGGGTTCATCGATACCAGAGACACTAACTCGATGGACGTGGCGCCCACTTCTTCAAGCCGATATCGAAGCCTGAAGGAAAAGCCTAACGAAACACAATTTTGGTGAAGTATCGGTGCACTTGCATGGTATTGCTAATATGTTACCCTTGAAGTAGTACACGAATGTAACAAGACAAATTTTGTTCTAATGCTTTCGTACCACTTCTGAGGTTTATAGTAGTGGATAACCGTCACGTGACTGAGCGTTTCCATAACTGAATGTGGATGGGCGGATAAATTTGCCGCGCGTAGAACGGCCACTTGATAATGGGTTCAAACCTGACTTGAATTTCACCTTCACTGTCTAGAACCAACAGCATTGTCAACACGCCCAGCGGTTTGGCGTATGTGCGATTGTTCCACACAACATATACTGAGCTCTCCCATAGTAGATATTCACACATGGTCATAGACAACCCGTCCGCCTGAGCCCGTTAGTCACGTACGCTCCAATTGTCTGCCTGCTACGCTCACTTTTACTGTACCACATACCTCTTCTCGATTGTAGAGTTGCTTACTTGTTTGGTGAAGGGTGTGTTAGTGGCTTCATGTGGGTTACCTCAATTATAACGTGGAATCACACAAAGGACACAGGAACAAGATCCTATCGGAAACGGAGATTAGTGTTTTAACGGAATGGACTCCTGTGGATGCGACAATTACACCAGAATTTTTTAGATCGAGCGTTAAAGTTAAGCTTCAGAGGGGGTTGTAGATAACTACTAGTCTTTACTTGGAAAGCCTGCGCATAACTGTCAGGAGACTGTCAAACACCTGTTAGCACAAACTTAACCGAGTATATAGGCGAATAGTTGTTTATCAACTGATAGATTACTATGCATGTTCAATATTTCTTGTCGAATTGATAAGACGAATTCCGACTAGTTTTCTGCGGAGTCGATGGAGCATTGATTAAAAACAAACTAAGCTCTGTGGTTCGGTACTGGATAGCCTAGGCAGCAACCTTCATTTGACTGAGCTATGGCAAAACCTTCTTAGTGTAACGCAGAAAGTAGTGTGTAGTAGCAACGATTACGAAGGTTTAGTGCGGATTCTATTAGACTATTTGATAACCCGTATAGTTCTATCATAAAATGCTCTGTTAATTCACAATGGATTGTACGTGGCGCTTACGTATGGAACGTTTTGCTGAAGAACTATATGACGGATGGCAAGTGTTATCGTGAATCGCTTTATCATCAATGTTAAATCCGAGTGAAAAAATCTGAAGCATGGTGAAGACAAGAGGTAAAAGGCATCCGCAGTTACACCTTGAGACGGTAATCATACGAGATTAACAGAAGTGCATAATGTGAGCCCCAAAACAAGTGGTCATCTCTGCCACGTGCGAAATCACTGGAGAGCATTATGCTGGCATTGTTGGGCATGTTCAACTTTGGTGTATGCAGAAGTATGAAGCTATTGGACTATAATCATAAGTGTACACATGGAGTTGTGTTGGTCAGATGTGGGTTACCGAATAGCCTTATTAATTGTAGGCGTACAGCATTAGATCGTCGGTGATTTAGAAAACTGAACGAGTGGAACACAAAAGTTACCGAGTTTAGGCAAATTGCGATAACCAAAGAAGTGAACCAACCGATTATCAAGTGACTATCACAATACTCTAAATTAGCAATCGCCGAGAAACACTGATGTGGTTGAGCTGCGTCTAGGTTGCCGAGCCTAGATAGTGACAATGTTCTTGGTACAATGATACCAAACATTTGGATAAAAGGTCAGTGTAGTATCTTCAAGCAATTTTACGGACACGACTAGTGTGAGCAAACTTTTTATTGCGCTGCAAGGTCACTCCAGTCGGTTTGAATCAAATGCAAAAGTGATGCAGAATGTTTGCAATACAAATGAAATGTTTCTAGTTACTAAACGATAGGAAATACCTTACTGGGGTTTCTGTAATTACCATAAACCAAGGCATGTGGTCAGATAAGTGTTGAGGTGTCATATCGATAAGTCAATTTCAAGCGGCGATTGAACGCACCTCCCGACGGGTCTAAACGACTTAATGCCACTTAGGGGACAATCAATAAATGGTACCTAATCTTGTGAGGAAGACTTTTCTGAGTACAACGGTCGAAAGTGACATATCCAGTCTACTTTGGCTTCCACTTAGCGAAAAATCTCACGAGTGAATTACCGATTCCATTGCTATTAACCAACCTCTCCTTCAGCGGAGCGTTAGTAAACTGGACAGTTCACCACTCAACACGTTTAAATAATTACTGATATTCTTCGGTCTTCTACGATCAGTGAATGCGCCCACCACGAAAAATGTTGCCCTCGTGTAGTCCACAGGTATACGCAGTACAGGCTACAAACGCAGACTTCATAAGTTGACTGTCTCACACCAAGTATGTGCAACCAACTGGTCAATTCAAATACGGTCATTAGGTTCTGTCTCTTGGGTAAACGCATCAGTGTTTTGGACGTTAAAACGTGCCTTTTCTCTACGACGGTCTGTTGTGTATGAGCATTCATAGGGTGCTCCCATAATCAGGCCGATACCAGTTGACATCGAAGACGTCAGAGGATTAAGTATTTGCAAAGTGGTTTTAACTCAGACCATGAGGTGGCACATCCTGCTGCTCAATTTTTGTGTCCTCCAAAACGTACTTGCATCCAGCGTATCCGCAGGGTTAGATACGTTTTCACTCATCACGACGTGCACGATATACACCTGAAATGGCTCCTTCGGTTTCCTTAGAGGCACGGATCGGCTCTGGGCCTGGTTGACATTACTCTGTTCAAGATCGGATAGGATTCCTATGCGTTTGTCAGTGACCATCAGTTGCTTACATACCGTTTTTCTGACCACCGGAATATCTGAAATTACGATGATAAGAGAAGTAACTGCATCACTCACTCTATCAGTAACCAAAAACTGTCGACAAGCTAATGTTCACAAATTTTAGCGCATAATATTTATATCTACTTGTGTAGTGAGGATAGACGGTCGCACTATACTACCCACACCACTATTCAGTAGCAATGCGGATCAAAATGATCGCGGGACAAATACGGAAGAGATACGGGAAGGATCATTGGAAGACAGCATCATGTGGAATGGCTTTCACCACATGTGAGAACTGAGACTTGGTGTCCAAAGTGACCGCAACATAATCATAACACTGTGGTGTGCAAATGAGTGTTTTTGTTCGTAGACAGGTTGAGACGTATAACTCGTGTATTGGTTTCCCAAATGAACAACTTCTGTGCCATCTGCCATCTTGGTTCAAAACATTAGTAGCTATGGCGGTTTTTGCACAACTGAATGTAGTGGTATTTTTCGACCCTGAAACCAGACCACAGAATCCATACATCACGTTCCATTACACAGTAGGTATCTGTGCATTGTTGCATTAACAGTTTACCTTAGTTTATAGGCAAATTTGTTACGCAACTTTTGACAAGAGTAGCCGATAAATAATGCAGACAAAATGTCCCACCATCGCACGTAGGATTTCAAGCAACTCAGTGAAAATATCAACTTACTTACTCATGCCCTGCAGGTAAATGTGTCAAACAAAACTGGTCTACACTGGACCAATTATAGACCCACGATCACATACATCTGACAGCGAAACCATGAGCTGACAGAAAGGAATGCATATCAGTCGACTCCTATAGCCTGCGTACTCTGCCCTCGCCTTGTGAGAGCTTGCAAACGTGATTAGATATCATCATGTCAACGTACAGTATAGTCTATCATATTGGCACGTAACTAATCGCAGCGCACAATATTAACTAGTTGCTTTGAATCGTCGCGGAAGCAAACTGGTCTTTCAATTCATGTTTACTGCTGTTAAGTATTACCGATGTAATCCCGTTACCAACAGTTCAGCCCACAGTCCGGCCGTGCGACAGTTAGGAGACCAGATTGGCAAGATTACTGAGTCCTTTCCTGATGAACGTGGTATCGGCGTCGTCTCTGCAATAAGCACGAGATTTGCGGCATTGAACGTCCACTGGACGACTGACGCGAGTACGTTTGACGATATGGGGAATGTAATCCGTTCGGGTGATTGAGGAGAGGTGAACACATTTTCGCGGTATGGTCAATGTTGGGATCGACTGGCTCACCGCATTTGTCAACTAATCGTGGGGGATGACCGTCATCTAACAATGTTGTCTGTGATAATTGCTCGTCGTGCTCCAACCTGTCGGATGCAATAACTTGACGCATTCCGCTGGATAATGAGTGTACAAGTCCGCGTTTGTAGGGCATGGATACGGAGCTGTATTAGATGAAGATACTGACCTGACCGGGTACTTTTGTGATGTGCACTCATGGCAAACGAGCCCTCTGGCTTTCGGGTCAGCAAGACATGCGGGAGAGGCATCCGTTCGTCCATCTCACCTTCAAACGTGAGTTGGATATTTTTGTGCAAGTGATTCAGCTTGACATGTAGCTGGATCACCTCATTTTCGGAGGCGGTAACATTAAATATGTTGTCTACAGAGCTTCTATGAAACGGTTTTTGTTGTAATGTGTGTGACGCCTGTTGCTCTAAACATCCCATAAGTACACCTGCTAACGCACGGTTTAGTGGATTGTCCGTGGTGACTCGGTCTACTTATCTATAAACTCTCCTGTTGTTACGTCTGACCACTGTGAATAGCTTGCAACCCTTTCATTATGATAGCTGATGAGATGCGGACGAAGTGTACTTGTACAATATATTCTGTGCTCTATTGCTCGTCTTTTTCAGATTCATTCAGGAAGAACACTGCTTCGAAATAAACTCTCTGTAGTCATAAACTTAAAACACATTCTCTGCCTACTCATAGGCAGTGAAAAATATGCCCCACCAATTATCGTGGCTCCGATTTCAGCTGATTCGATTTCTGGAAATGTGGGCGAGGGTTACTACATCATCGTTTTATCGCCAGTTGGTATTGGTTATGTACACTTCTCGCGTGTGAGACGTTTTTCATAACCTCCTGGTTCAAACTGAGGTCCACGAGTCAAATTTTACTGTTCACCATAGTAAAATTGGGACGAAATTGTGGCATTCCACAAATGACAAACTAAATAACTTATCACACATTATTGCACTTGATTACACATTCATACCCTACCTAACTACGATTAGTTAATTAAGGGCTGTATTAGATCAAACTGGATAACATTTACAGAAACGATCTGAGACAGCTTTACGGGGATTTCTTGGAGACTAGTTAGATTTCAGTTAAAACGCTTATTATTGAAAGGCAGAATATTCTTATCTGTTCGTAAGGTTGTGTTACTCTTAACCCGTTGATTTAAAAGTATTGAACATCATAATGAATCGGTCTCATTAGATTCCTATTACATTTGGCAGGGATGTTCTATTAGTTCAACCATATTGTTCACAGTGCAGAACTTAGTATGAATCGGTGCCACTAACAATTAATTGGGCTGTTCGCATTCTTATAAACGCATTCTACTCGGGGTTCGTCCTTGCTGCAGTTTGTTACTAGGGACGCTGCATTCATGTTGACCAAAATCTCCTAATACCTGCATGTAAACAAAATGCTACTCAAGAAATTCAATAATTTCTATGAGTTTAACTTGAAGGGAGTGGATGGTAAATGATTAGAGTAAACAGCACGGTTGCTGTGTCCGTCCGAAGCGATCGGGCAATCTGATTATTACTTGCGAGCGAATAAAGCTATATGCATTGTTATGATAATTCGGTTGTGTTTAATATGAGGTCAGTGTCTCAGTCGTCAGCACAGTTGCCTTACGGAGCGTGGTCAAAGTTTAAATCCTGGTCATAGGAAGGATATGCGCTACTGACGAGCTCCCTCGAGGGTGGAATTCGGGTGTAGCGCTTCCTTTCAAAAGAGGCCGTTCTGAAAGTCTGCTGAAGCGCGACCCTGTCAACAGTGATGAATGATGCTCATGCTAACCTAAAATCTAACTATTTACCAGTGTTCGTTTATGTATTTTTTCTTTCGGTGATGTTTGTAGCTGAGTTTCGCATACCTGAACACCGCATAAATTCTACAATTGTTCGTGCGGCTATTAACATACCGGACAAAGGATTACGCTCATCACAGGTCAAGTGTGATTTGCGACATCAGCCAGTTGAGCTCAAAACGAATCCATGCTTCCGATGTCCACTATTAAGCCTATGGTCGTGAATTCGTACAGCAATTTTCAACGGCTTGTCAGCAAAATCTAGCGCACACATAAACTGGTCTCTTATATGACAGCTATCTTACATTGTTAGGGATGCAGCTTAACTCCTTTAAGTGTTCAATCCACATAACTGCATGGTCCAATGGCCCTTGATCTTCTTCGTTTCATTCTCCCATAGCTTCATGAAAACATCATCTGCGACCCTTCTTATTCACCCTACACTGCGTGAACACTAAAACCAGTAAATTGACAGCTAAGCACACTCACTATATTCTTAACCAAGGCCGAATCTGTGTTCGGAGCTCAAAATTATCATCCACTCTGATTCATCCAGGTCAGCCTAGTAACACACAGGGCTGAAATTCGGTTGCATAACGTTTAGATCGCCATATGCGAAAATTTTAGAGACTTATTTTTAATTCTGTCTGGTTTGATTTCTCCTTCGTACCTTCTAACAGGTCGGATGTGTGGTAGAATGCGTTGAGTGGTGTGCCAATAAGGAATGTTCAGTTCATCATCATCATCATCATCACAGACAGCAATACACTAGTGGTTCGCATTGATTGTTAACTGTCATACAACCAGGAAGAGGAGGAAAAAGCTCTGTTTGAGAGGACAGATGAACAAAAGGAAGGGGATGGTAATGGACCTGACCACTAAAAACCATCTACATCTATATTTAAACATATGACATCAAAATTTCTACACCTTGCAAACAAACATACAACCGAGCTGTAAGTGAAAATAAGGCGCCATCAGGGAGGCAGCCTCCTTACGGCTCTCACTGCTCCGCGTCACTAAATACGCTCACTTCATGGACAACAACAACATTCACACTACTGCACTCGATTAGTCGCCACCTCACCCACAGTCTTCAGCCACCGACTCTGTAGGTCACGAGCTCCTCAGTCCGGAAGAAGAACCCGACCTACGGTGGCCAACCTCTTCGTGGAAGATTTCATTTCTCTACGCCAGATCATCATCTGTCCACTTCGCACCTTGCGCCAATCGGCTGCAGCGTCAGCAGAGAGCTTGGCGTATCAACCGACTACCTGGCATCTTTGATAAATGACCTAACCATATAAGTCTGTGAAAATGTAACGGCTGAACAAAAGAACTCGTTTGACAATCCTAACCAATTCGTTGCTCAATCGTTAGTGCCACCCGATACGAGCGGTTGAACGCAGACATTGGTGGTAAAACACCTGATCACGGTTTACGCCTTCTACTCTGAGCGGCCAAGTTCCGCTGCCGTAAGGCCATACAGCCCGCATTGTTGTTTGATACAAGCGACCCTTAAGCTTCACAGAAATACCCCTTTGTCGCCGTATGTGCCTCAGATTGGCAACACAGCCGTACCCTTAGAGATACTCAATTCCGCGCGTGACCCCAGAACCGAGGGATGGTCTCCGTCGTTTACACAAGTTGAAATCCATTATTCTTTTGGCTTTAACTCAGCGATGCTTAGGGCAGAAATTCGTATTTGGCTCATAGTGATGCACCCGTATATTTTACTAAACGTTATTCGAACGCAGAACTGACGGATGTGCCACGTTTATTCGAAATGGGATGTCAAATTTCCACCATCTTCTGTTGCCTTGTGCCGAACCATAAAAAGACTGCTTTTGAGATCACTCTATCAACTCAACAATTCGATACGGTATAATGCGATGCACACGAAAACGCAATAAGTCAAAGTGCAGTAAAATAACTTCGTTCCGATTCCCAAGAGTTCGATTACACGGATTCTAAGAATCAGTTCAGTCGTGAATAAACCGGAGGGTCTCCATGACAGGCCAGCAACTCAAAAAATTATCAGTGATGACCCTGTACATCAGATATCAACAGTTTTTTCCGAAATTGAGTTAGTGTGCTACCTGAATGAATTAAAATGGTTTGCTTCACTGACAAACAGTGGTGTTCATTACAGTACGCAAAAATGAGTTCATTAGAGGGACTGATAATGTTGACAATAAATATCTTCAACTGACGATTGCAAATGTCGCCTTCTACTCCATCAGAATTTACTTACGAAGGAAAATGTGAACTTGTCGCTTCCGAAGAACGTTTTAGTAAACGGTTCGCTGTTTCCTGAAGATGGGATGGGATGTTTGCATATTAGTAACCGTCACGTGAGTTGTCAGGGGGGTAAATTGTGACGGATATTCCATATATATAGAGGAATAAACGAAGTGCGCTGAAACAACATTCTAACACACGTTTACATTTTGTAAACGTTACGAATGGATTGGGGATTCATCAGAAGAGTTTTAATCTGGGCAGTTTTCCAAATGTGTCAATCAAACATCTTGCTGAAGCACAATCGATAGAGCCACGATTGCGATGTTGTTCAGTGGGTTTCAATGTAAGCAAGTCCTAATGGCAAGCGGAATTCAGTCTGCCTACTCCATACTGTACAGCTACGGACCACTACATCATAATCCCTTATTCGGAAAAGGTGGTTTGCTGACAACTCACCTGGTATGGAAGATTTTGGAGTTTCTGTAATGCTTTGAGAACCGATCTAATTTTGTTGGGCTCATCAGCTATAGCACGCCAATATATTCCGTGACTCCTCTAATGACCTCTCTTGAAAAGTTTTAACAACCACAGGTGTTTTTTAAGAAAGATCGACTGGCAGATTTTTTCGTTCCCCAATGCAGGTAGTGTGAAGGACTGAGTACGATGGGGGTAAACCTTAGGGTGAAAAACTTCACTTCTTCCTGAAGGATTTTTTCGTATTCATCCTCTTCTCTTCCTGCATCCACATTTTTCCAGACAGACTTAAATTGTCCCTAATTGTGAGGTTTTCAGCTGTCGTCCGCGTAAGAAAGTGGTTAGTTTTGCGTCACCAAGTTAGTAGCCGGTATAAATGTGGCAGTAAACTTGATTTTCTTTGTGCGGGTTACAAGTCAAAGTTTTGTCCACGGTCCGTCAATCAAACCGTTTCTCAGTATTCCGGACAGTCTACAGTTCAACGAATTTCGGTCCAAAATTTACAATAGCACGAATTTCATGGAGTTCGTTCATTATTCCTTTGTATGCATTATTCATATGGAATTGGAAATGTAAACATTCGAAGCTTCTACCGAGACTGTGGTAAGAACCATCTGATGAAGAAATGTTTCACATGTTTGACGGTTTAGTTCTCAGTCCGACTACCACACGGCAAAAATAGTTTTTTTAGATGAAATGCCGGCTTTACTGCATACCTCAGATCACCGCAGCGTCTAACAGTTTCTCAGATTTTTTCTTTGCTATCGCTGCCGGTGATGAGTTGATACAAAAACGGATTAAGGATAGAGCAACCTATCAAAGCCGAATTCACTTTCAAACGTTTCAGGTTTGGCTACTCGTCAACTCGTGGAGAAAGCGCTCATCGGCTTTGCCACTCATTCCGTCGGAGGAAGGCTACTGAAAACCAGTTTGGTAGTAATTTCTAGGCTTGACACGATAGATCAAGCTGGTAGCTATGTGACAGTCCCTATCATGACTTTCACTTACTGTTTGTCTACGACAATCATGGTTATGCACCTAGACCCACTTCCGACAATCATACTGTCCGCACACGTACTTCCGAATGTTTCACAGTTAGCAAGCTAACAAAACCACAAGCAAACGTCCTATTATTTAGAACAATCACGCTGGTTCCCAGCCTGAATTGGTGTTAAAAATGATTGGAATCACTTTGAATGCAAAATGTTGTAATGAACTTTAAAGCAGATAGTAACAGTTTTCAAAGAAAGGGAATTGATGGGCACATGGACAGTCGTCTAGACTACCGTTCTCATAAATTTTCACAAGGTGCAGTTTTAATTCTGCGATGCGTGCGGTGTTGGGGACGGTCGACTGAATGGAACTAACTATCCTCCGATTTATTGGTGAACACATGAACCAGCTACTCGAAGTCAAACAGTAGTGTAACCCGATCCAAATGATAGAACCCACAGTACACTGCAAACTATTCAAAGTAAACGCATTGGTTCTTACCTTCGTGGTAAGTTCACAACTTTTGACATGAAGCAATACAAACTCATTCATTTACCGAGGTCTTATTTGTTCAGCCAATTTGAGCCAAGTCAGCCGACTTTACCTAGTGTGCCAAGGAAAGGTACAAAAACACCTGTCAGGTGAGACGAAGTTTGTTTACTAAACAATATATAAACATCATAAAATATGGCTTTCGAACGAGGGTTTAAAAAGTTCCCTCCATGATAAAATATTGCATGTCTACATGATTGGAAGGTTTTCCTCGAAGACTTCTAACAGCATTTATTGTCTAAAAACGATCAACACAATATCGAAACTTTCCATTTTTCAAATTAGCTAGAATTGATTATTGTTTTTACAGTTGTTTCGATCACCTCTGCATTCCATCGAAACTGTGAAAACCTACACTCTGTAACTACAGCCCTTACTGTTCACAACGTTAGAACACTGAGTGTCTGCACCAGTATCGTCAGATTTCCAACAACAAATTTTTGTCCTCATTACTGAACTAGCCATCACCATCACCAGAACAGAAAGCTAAATTTCGAATACAGTTCCTGGTGATTGAATCTTTGAATTAATTCTACTTAGAGCACGGTGATTCCACGTCCACATTTTTCGTACAATCTTGTTGCCCTAAGCTACCCATGATAAACCGATTTTTATGGTTTGTTTCACCTGTGTTCAGGTTCAAAAGGTCTGATGTCATGCATGTCTTTTGGTTCTCAAAACAGCGGTCTCACAGAAGAAGAATGAGAGAAATCAGTCTCGTCGGAATCGTGAATATGTTTGAGAGTGTACCATCAGGAGCTAAATACGGAGAGATGCTCCAACTTGAAACCGTCTGGTTATCGAAACTAAGGGGCTATCTGTGAGCACATTACACGATTGCATTTGTACAAGTGTTACATTAGTTTGGACACAATCCAATTGCTTTGAGCCTCTCCTTAACAAGCCCACCGGCTTTTTCTCTGATGGAGTGTTCACTAATCGACTGGCCTCTGACCACCATTCACTAACCCCGTGTAAGTTAACATTCTTTTATATCATAAACTTTTGTCCACCCATCTCCTCATCGCTGAACACTATTCAGACTTGGTCTTCTGGCAACATACACTCCACGTTGGCAAACAGTTTCTGAAGTGTTGCCAGATTTGTTTGAAGATAGACACCACGCTCTTAGTGACTAATTCCACGATTATTTCTTTCTTCAGTCTGTCTAATCTAATAACCTTTCTGTCAGTACCAGGATGTGCTGTCGTTTGGACGACTTTGACAGAATTCACGAAAAATCCTGGGGCAGGTATAAAAACGATTCATGAAAGGTGCACAGAAATGGTTACTCACATATTTCAGTTTGTTTTTCGCCAATTTAGTGACAATGTTAAGTACACCTTTGCGATGCAGTTTAATTGACTCTTGGAGACTATGTTAACCGGCCAAGTTAACCAGATTGCACCTAATAACACATACCTTCTGATCAATTCGAAAATGTATGCCCTTTGGAAAAGACATCTTGATTTCAAGAAATTAGACTGAAGTGATTGTACCACAACCAAAAACACAGTTATTTCATTAAAATCTAAAAATGAACACACGCTTTCGTTGAGGATTTGGATCTAACCAAGACCACACTGATCTTCTGATCACATTAGAAACCCTTTCCCAAAGGAGCCGTGCTATGATGTGACTTCATGCTAGAGGTGGATACGATGACTACCTAGAGATCGTATAAGGATAAACCCTCATAACTAGGTACAAAACACTTCTACTGCATCTATAGGCCACTTGGACTGAACGTGTGAAACTGGTAACAAGCTAATCTGCACTGTATCCTTCAACAGTTGTACCTACTCAGCAGTATGTTCCACGGAACAAAAATATGCTTAGTCGAGCTCATTTGGCATAGTCAGCTGAACCAGACAGATTGTCATCGTACAACAGATGGAGGTTACGTGTTAGCTTGAAACGGCGTCCGTTCACCTCGTTTGGTGATCAAACGTTTGCAACCTAAGTTCCAAACTTGGACAGCAACCGAAGATCTATAGTTCGTATTTATTAAAACTGTTTGAAGTGTTTCCTATTTAGTGTTTTCTTCGGGGTGGGAGCAACATGTACCTGCAAAAGTATATTTATATGTGCATATGTATATGTATATATATAGGTGCACTGTGGTAAATCAATTAATCGCTCGCTGGCAAGTTACCCAGCAACTCATTTTCTGTAGAATCTTTGTTTATTTTCTTTAATTAGAGCAGAACTTCAAGACCGCCCCAAGCTACATGTTATTCATGGTAGCAATAACTGAAGTTCACTTTTCTTACGGCAACTTTCGGGCCTCTTAAAAGCACTTATGCACTGCTGAGAACAGCTGACCAGTCAACAAGCTCTTTCCCGACAATTCACTGATGCCTCCAACTAACTTCCCGTTTACTGACCGTGCGTTCACGCAAACAAGTCGGTCGGTCGATTCGATGCAAGCTGCTTGCTAATCCAAATCTAATTAATGTTGAAAAGCAACCAACCACACTGGGAATATTCTCCTATTCGCCGTGAATCCGTTTGCCCGATTCAAGCCCCGAGGGTAACCAGATAAATCGCAGCGGTATTAGGGTTCGGTTATCTATCTACCTATCTATCTGACTTCGCTGCTGTAGACTTGAATTTCATTCCGATTAGGAGGATGGATAATGAAGGCGATAGCAACAAGCTGTCTACATCACCATGTGATGTCAAATCTTCCGGATTCTGACCGAACGAGAATTCGTATGGTGATAACTATTCACTTTCTTGTCACAGAGATTAACCAGTCAAACAGGTAACTGGAGAGGTTTCTCCGTCAACAGAATAATTACTCATTTATCCATATTGATTAAGGGTGGGGATTACAGACACAATAAATAAAAATTTTCAAGCAAGAAATAATTAATTCAGTGTTGTGATGGTCATCTTCCTAATTTCTACGACCTAAACTAGAAAATATAACAAGGAAATGGTGTTGCATGCAATTTCACCTATGTTGGAAAGTGGACGGGTTATGCTAACTTGTATTTTACTGGTACTGATAGGCAAATAGATTGGTAAGCGGGTTCGGACTATTCATGTATTCACTGTCTACACTAGCGTGTCATTGCCTACCAACAGGTTATAGCTTTGGTTTTAAAACAAGACTATTCTGTAATGAATCATGGCTACTCCTATGGAAAGGAAAAAAATCACACTCTAACAATCTGCAGCTTATTTTTACAAACTGACGAGAGAAAGTGCTTCCGCTGCGTCTGTTCTTACGACAAGTGGTATCCAGTTCTTCAATAATGTCCATGTTTAACGGCCTTATTGTTGAAAGGAAGAATATTCAACCAATCATTCCCAACGTTAAGTTGCTCTGTTATTCCGATTGGTGTTGCATGTGTAATTCGATTGGTAATGGTATTCGTAACAACCGTTTATAACTTGGATGTGGAAGTTCATTTACTAATTGTCATATTTTCCTCTCAGTGATCTGACGTTTCGGCAGACTCTTAAGCTGAGCAACCCCTGCCATATATTGTTTGACTCAGCCCAAACAAGACTTCTAGGAGTTCGTTTAATTAGTCATCTCCTCGTAATAATAATAAATGATACATTACAACTCCTTCACGACCACTTTTTTACCTGACCAGCAACCTGGAACTCACCGTTCCCAACTTTGTTGTACACAGAAGTTATATCATTCTCCAATATATAACAGTTGTATTCCACTAGTCTTGATTATACACACAAATGAACCACAAGCAAATCTGTGAGGAAAATCTCAACCAGCATGGATCAGTAGATAAGCGTTACTTACTGAATAAGAAAACGTGATGATAGCAACTGAAAATTCGGTTAAACAGAATCAAGTGTGGTCGGTACATCCCTTCCAAGATGTTGCTATGAGAAGAGGTAAAGTAACCTAAGCAAACGATAAGCTTTTACAAGAGTCACTTGAAAAGCACGTTACTTTTAATGAGCAGTATTTCAAATGTTGAAATTACGTTTCGTCACCCGTTAGGTATGTGAAGATGACAATATTCTGCATGACATTTCTGACGCAGGAACGATGCAAGATATACCTCATTTTTGCTGTGTCCAACGCATTCGGAGCGGTGATTTCGCGTTTACTGATTTGCTTTAGGTGATATTAGTGTTTCCAGCCTATGGGTTTCATTTCGCCGGAACGAGATACACCAAGTATTATTCGTAGTCAGAACCAACAATGGAGTTCAGAATAGCCCTGCCTAACACGGTTCGAAGGTCATTTTTGTCACCCAAACGAAGCCGTGTAGGACGGGTACATAAGTTCAGTGAGGTGTATTCAGTCTATTACAGTCGTGGACTGAATGTGCACAAACGGGCAGCGTTTCACAACCCAC
Organism: Paragonimus westermani; assembly: GCA_008508345.1. Classification (NCBI taxonomy): domain Eukaryota; kingdom Metazoa; phylum Platyhelminthes; class Trematoda; order Plagiorchiida; family Troglotrematidae; genus Paragonimus; species Paragonimus westermani. The sequence goes on from QNGE01001181.1 coordinate 45,254, forward strand.
AACCCAAATGCAGGTATATTGTTAACGTTTTGGAGATGCGCGTGTATGACAAGCCCAACCTAATTCACATCAATTGAAAAGCATAGAACCATGCGAAATGTGTTTTTGTTGTCTTGAGCAAAGCTGCCTATGACCAGTGGTTATGGCAGCTGGTAGTCGACACAGTTTATGTAAGGAAAACGAGAATCTGCGAAAACCGGGCGCTGAATATGGTGCGTTACTTTTGGTCTCGTCGTGGTAAACCCGATTGGACACCGACTGGATGAACTTGGCCCAAAGCAAAAGGATATGGGAAACGACAGATGGAAGCTAGTGTAAGTGGGTGTAGCAGCCCAGATTGAAAGGTCTTCCTGTCACAAAACCCGCAATGAAATAGGCGACGATAAAAAGCTATTGCTATTGAAATGGACTTACTTGCGATCGGCAATGGTTGGCTACTCTACCTCGGAAAACGATATGTTATCCACCCGTGTAACACGTAGAAAACGTGAGTTGAGTCGGTAACCCCATTGCATAGAACGTGTAGAATCAATTCCGGTTATACCCCTTGTTTTGCGATTACTTTGTATGTTTGGCCCAATTTCAGGTGCTCTTGGTTTGCCTATCCGTCTTTATGTACGGAGACCAGTAAAATAGCGCACCACGTTGTATATTTTTATATATCCGTAGAAAAGATCAGCTCCCCAGAATGTGGCTATTCAAAGTGTTTGAACAAACTAACTACGTGGAAAACCAGGTCCATGTTTTAAAAGACAACTAAAACTGATCACCAATCAGGCCTTCTGGTTGAACTGGTTCGTAGTTAAATAAACATTTGATTCTCCATGTGATCACCTACACTTCTTGAGCAAGTTTCTAACGGACGAAGTTGAGTAAACATCTGTAGTAAACGGTAGTAGACACTTCACAGTTGGAAACAGGTAATTCACAAAAGTCAAAGTATAGGAACCAGCCGAGTAAGAATGTTCTGAGGTTCACATTCAGGGTTTGCAGTTTCTGACTCTATGGCCTGGTAACCCGAATTCTTTTCATGAGGAGTTAAGATACCGGCACTCTTAACTCGTTTTTCGTTTTCATCTACTAAACGGAGCGTGTGCCGGAGTTGAAAAAAAGAATTGAAAACCCGTTACTAATACGTTGTGCTGCTTATGAACAGTTAGTAATACACCCTCGGCACATGATACAGTAGACACTGGACTGAGTTTCAAAGCTCACGGGCTGTGGACAAACACTATGTTTCTGTCATCTGAGTCATTCTTCTGCCCGGGTATTATCACCAACAGCTAATCACCGCATGAATCTATCTTTGTCCTCATGCACAAATTCAAACTTCTCCACTAAATGCTGAAATCGGTTTCTTCCGTCGCTCGTTTTAACATATTGGCCAGCCAACGTACCTTGGATTTAAAAAAAACCTTCAAGGCTGAGTCGGCGTACCATAGTGAAACCAATGTCTAAAATGTTTGCATCCTCATGCACTCCAGCTTGCCTACCTTCTTTTGTAAGCCATTTCAAACGATTGGGTGTTTCAGTGGAAACCTCCTCCATAGACCATTCTGAGCATGATCAATCCAAAACAGATCCCCTTCTCCGGTATAACACAATGATTATCTGTAGAATACTAAGGGTCTTTCTTGTTGTTCACATTAAACGTGCACTGATGGGGTTCCAATGGCATTAAAAGTTTACAGATAGCAAAACACTATGGCAGGATTTTTTCTTCAGTCATGAGGCTGTAACGTTTAAGTTAGGGCCAAAGGAGCGTTCTGGAGGTAGTGGCTGCGTAGTGTACTAAAATGGAGTCGTGAACGAGTGAAATTTGAAATTCCAGAATTATATGGGTCATGGCCAGACACATAATTCATCTGCCACTTCCCAAGCGTTTGACACAATTTTCTGAAATATTTATGAACAGATGGATTTTGTAATGTTTGCATTCATGAACCGTAGTAAACACTTATTAAAATATATTTCGAAAACATATACGACAAAGTTTTAAGGAAAATATCTCTCCAAAACACTGTTTCCAACGATTCATGATTTGAAAGAACCATATCGCTGAGACACAGAGGTATGTGAAGAATATGCTTACCACTTACTATGATACACCTCATTTTCCACGAAAAGAAACCGGAGTCAGTGACTCTCTAATATTTTGCACATAGGGGTTTTCGCGAGCATCCAGTGTCCCACTGACACGAGTTCAAAGTTATCTAGTTCATAGTTGTTTCGATTGCTAAACAAACTTACTGAAGGGACCAAGTCAACAGTTCAGTCAAATAGCGAGGATTTCACAGTTGCCACTGATACACAGTGCCTTGCAAGAGACATATATAACAAACGGGTAGATTACGAGCAACTACGTACATGTCCTGGAACCAATGAAACTAGTAAGTGAAATATCAAGATAACCACTGAACTTCCTAGACTTATGTTTCCATAGGAACTGGTTAGTAGATTAAAAAGAAACAGACAACCCACTGAAGAAGAATATGGCGGAAGCACCGGCCATCACTAAGTTACTTTCAGAACCTAATAACACTGCTTGTTCTAATAACTTCCAATGACTAACCGCTCTGCAAGAAAGAAGGGTTTTCCTGCTCTTCGGGCTTGACTCATCAATTTGAAGATGATTGTCTGAAATCATTGTGAGCAAGAAACTCTCATCAATCTCCTATGACTATTTTAGGGTCCTGTAGGTCTCACTGAAGTCCAATCTTAACTGTCCTCATTCATGCAGAAATATTCCGACTGGTCTCAACGACAAACCACTCCATTGACTGTTCACACTCAGTAGTCAGGTCAGAGCAATAGACTATTTTTAATTACTCGTGGTGAACCTACAATAAAAAATCTAAATACCTTTGTAATCAATTCCACATTCAAAGTAATTTGTTTGTTGAAGAAGGACTTAATATCATTTAGCAATATTATGAACATTGATTAATTCCACATACCAAATGCCATACCGTTGATAGTTGGGGAAGGTAATTTAAGTTTTCCGCTCAAGCTAGTAACGGCATAAGCAGTAAGCAGAGAACCAGTTTGAAAAATGGAGGAACATGACAGTGAAAGTTACACTGGCATTCGAAACTTCATGAGCACATCAGAAGCGAGAAAGTCTACCACGGGTTAATCATTATGTCGGTTGTTTATTCATCCGGTAAGCAGAACACACAGAATGACCATAGACAAAACGAGGCCTTGGGTTTGTGCAGCCATAGCCAAAATAGCACAATTGGTGTCGTGTCATTTAGAGACAGTCTGTGAACCATGTCAGCCGGATATGCACTCCACAACGTTTGGACCAATTCTGCGTCCATTTTACATTCAAAGAACAAATAACTCCCAATAAACTCACTGAGATCAGTAATTAGAAGTGTCACTGGACTCATGATGCATTTTTACACAGAACGGCTTGCAGAATCAAATCAATTTTCAATGAACTAGAGACGGCTCAGGGGACTTCCAGTCATAAGATACAAACTTCTGCGCAAACCTGTTCACTCACCTCCAGACTCACTCTCGTATTAACACAGAAAAATGATTAAGAGTTTAGTTCTCTCAAACCGGAATTAAGTTGGGTGGGTCAGTGTACGAGTAGAACTTTTTGGTTAATATCTACTATGTTGGAACACACTGTAAATCTTTTTGCTGTCTGGATCAGCCTACAGGCGAAAGTCGACCAGTGATACACTCTTCCGGACCGTCTAACCCAAGCGTCCTCTCAAGTCACCATATATATATATATATATATATCTGTCTGCCTAATCATTTATGCCTCTCAGTTTGCTATATCCTGTTCTTTCGTCATTGTATCTTCATATGTTTGTCGGGCGTATCAACACATGGCCTCAAATTGCCGACAAATTGCAGTGCAATATCTAACCTTCAAACTCGATATTCTTTCCCTATAACCATTTACTCTGTGCCTGCGAAAGATCCGACAAACTTTGCAAAAAGATAAACCCACAGACATAAACGTATAAGCATTTGATGCGTCTCTGCCATGCATAAAACCAGTGTAAACGGGACGAACAACCATCGCTTCCGAGGGAGTACAAGGATGACGATACGAAAGATACATAACTACACATTTTTCGATTCACTTCACATGAATTCTGTGGTACACATGCAGGGTTGTGTGAATCAGTGTACTCCCCGACACCAACAACTCATTAATTTGTGTTAGAGACTCCCTTAAATTCAATAACAAGTGGTAACTGCTATCAGAATCCGGTACTAGTAACGCGGTTATGAATCCGTGTTGACAATAAATGAATAAGCGACTAAGTTACAATCTTGAAATATAACTAAATCCTTCTAAATATGTAGTCACCGTCCCTGTGGTAACTAAGTTACTTGCGCTTTATTCGAACTTCGTTTTATCTCAACATTAACACTATATGAGTAAAATTTGTTTGGTTCATTCGGACTAACAGAATTAGCAAGAGGTCATTCCAAACAGAACAAAGCTATTCTCATCCCAACGTTTCTAGCTGTCGTTTTAATATGAGTGATATGCCATTTACGGTTATTCTGTTCAGGTAATTTGAGTAGTATTTTCCAGTAGATGCATACGTAACCCTATATATCATTAGTTGGTTAGCTGGTTGCATATCTTGATACCACACAGGCCTGCCTAAAATACAGTCCGTGTTAAACGCTTGTCCGATTGAGAAGAATTTCTTCCATTGGAGCTCAGTCACTGTTGGCCCGCAGCCAATTCGATCAAGAATATGCATAACTGATTAATTCTGATCAACAACCGAACCCGAAGTCTAGCGCTTTTTGGTAGTAAGCCGAAGGAAGAAATCCGTTCAAACTGAGAAGCTGTGATTAATTGTGCTTACAAATTAGGCTCTATCAACCGTATACCTACTTGTCAAAAGATGTCCATTTAACCGTCAAAGGGTGTATGAGGGAAAATTAAGTTGTTCGTTCTGTCTTCACCTAACGCTTAAGGGTTTAGTTTCTCTTGATAATGGCTGCAGGGCATTTCATCCTGTTTCGTCAAATCAACAACAGACCTATGTTTAGGTAATGTGAACATGTTGCTGTGATGTGACTCTGAGCGTATCCAATCGCTTTTGCAGTCATCAAATTTCTGTCAAACTTGGCAGGGCAACATAGGTTATGTTCACATCAACGTGACTCAGTGATGACCGATAAAATGCCGAATTGACAAGTGACATAATCTCTTGATCCTTCGATGTGCAGTTCTCTATCTGTCGTGTATTATCAAAGCGAGCAAAAGATACTGAGACTGGGAGGTTAGAAGAGGGGCACAGGGAAGCCACTCTGGTAAGCTGTGCAGGCGACATTAGATGCATATGCACATCTGAACGAACGCATTGTTTATTCAAGGAATGTTGAGGTATTTCAATTTAAAGCCACAATATCTTAGTTCATGCGGTTTCTAGTATGTCCTGAACAATACTGGTAGATTGTCACGATTATTGTTTTTACTGTGGACACCCAGGCCAACTCTTCTTATCTAGTGAAATTGCAATCAAGCGTGAGTAGTGCTCACGATAACCGCCTGGACTACTGAGTAGTACTGACCAACACTACTCAGCAAACGAACCGGAGTTTGTGGATTCCATTTAGCTTAACAGGTGCTAGTAATGAGTTCATCGTTCGGAGTGAATAAGATATTGTGTAGTCTTTCGAGACACTCGGATAACCTAATTATTACGACCAAGTAGTTGCAGTTAGTCGCTTAGGGGTGATGGGTTGGTGCATCATATGGCCGTTTTCAAGAGAGACAAGGTTTTCAGGTAAGATAGAATTACTAATCACCAGGGATGGTTTGACCGTAGTTATGGATATATCCACAATTGCTTGCTACTACCTCATCTAGTCTGACTTTTCACCCAGAACCTTTCAAAAAAACAGATACTTGGCCCGCTCTTGCTAGAAGCCATCAGCAGTGTATCTCCTAATTATCAGTAATCAGCACATCGGTGTTCATGTTTATTAAATGTTACTAATCCAGCCTGACTGAGAAATTCTGATTGCTTGGTTGTCTGTTAGAATTAGCAGAACAGTCGTTCAATCACACTTCGATATTATCCGACAAACTGAACACTATTCCCAAGTAGCTCTGACCTAGCGCCTGTGTACGATAAGTTATTTCTGTCCAACGTGAAGTCAATGGAACAGTGGTTAACAAGGTTGCCTCGTGAAAACGTGACCGAAAGTCAAATCCCTCTATAAGCACGAATATACGCTACCGATTTATTTAGAGAGGGGTTGAAGTCAATTCCACCGCTTCCTTTTGAAGGAGACGTGCTAGACAGCATATCCACATAAAAATTGCCATCGATTAAGGCTGATGTTCAATTTACATCGTTTGAAATATTCGACTACCCATAGCTGCCTTTAATCATCGTTTCGTCGTCTGCTTTCGGGGGCTACCGTGCTTTGGTATAGCCGTGTCTTACGAACTTAAGACCAGGTTTCGAGTATAAGGAATATTTTTCACCCATTTGACAGAATCCTCTTGTAGACCTTGATGATGGTGTTTGTAAAAGAATATCCCTTAGCAGCCTGGCTACCATCACGATCGGACCGGTCACAAAACGAACGACGTTCTTATTTTCTATCAGGTTTAATCTTTACCTGTGACTTTTTAAAATGCTGGTTCAAAACACTTTGGGACCGATTTCTTAGTGAGTCACGACTGCTGAACTTGCGGAGGTCAAAGACTATCACACACACACACGGTTGACGGCATCCGATTCGGATCAGCCTGTCACAGTGACCGAAGCCAAAAGACGCCTGCGTTTAGCCATCACTGCAATTGGCTTGCGCTGCACCAATTGCAGTTCCACCAACACACCACATATCCAGTGTAAACCCGAAGGAATAAGACCGGGAGGTGTGCCAGTGGGGCCTTTCTGTCCAGCCGGCCAATGCTGGTTAGCCACTTGATTGGCTAATAAGGAAAGGAAACTCTTATCTCTCGGAAACTAAACAGAGAGGCTGCAATGACGAGATCTACACTGAGAAGAAAAATTTTTGAAGTGTAATACAAGAAGCGTTGCAGTATAGGATTGCAGGTTAGTGCAACCTAAAGAAAATGGGGATGAAAAGCAAATTTCTCGCTCAACTATGGAAAGCCAGGCAGACAATTCATCATACATTACACCAACAAAGCCGGAGAAAAAATGGGTAGAAGACCACAGACACTCCAGTTTCTGAAAAGAAGAGCGGATTAATTGACAATGACCACGATGTTGGCTGATGCAGTCATTAACAGAAGTAGAATGGACACACTGATATGACCTACCTGAACCTAACGTACTCGCCGCCTCTTCGCCGACGATGTACTATGAGTACGTTGGTGACCTACTGACCCCACACGGCCAGCGCATTCGCGACCACACACATCGAAACGCCATATAGTCACGTCACCGCGGCCAATGGCACCGGTGGTTCCTTTGTGTACCGCACGCTTCCGCTCGCGACCACGCAACAACTGCTCGTTTAACTTTCGGACGCCCGCCTGAACCGTATTTCTCCAGGCCGTCCGGTTCAACGCCAAATCTTCCCAACATCTAAAATCAATGTTACAACATGAAACACACACACCCACACTGTGCACACTGGCACATCTGAAATCCGACGGGTGTAGTGTGAGGTTTATTTCTTCGAAGCCGTCTCTAGTAGATATGAGTTTCACCTGTAACCTGTCCATCCTTACCACACACGGTATTGTATACTGAGCCTTGATGTTTTATTGTATGCTGTACGCTAGTTGATATTATGGACCTCCTTACAAGTACCTACTCATTAAATTTAACGAACTCTCTCGATTTCAGATTGACACAGGGTTACCTAAGCAATCAGAACTGTGGTGGGAACTCGACATTTCAAATGACCAACATATTTGTGATACAGCACAAAGGATTTCCGAGAACAAACAAAACTCACCGATTTACGTTCGAAACTCTCAGTGAATTCTTAACAGTAAAAACTTGGCAAAAAGCTGATAACTACCAATGAATGTGAAAATTGGTACAGAGTAGAAGAATTTCCAAATCAGTACCGCAAGTGTGCTCTCAAAAGGCCGGTACAAAGTTCCACGTCCTTAATCGGTGTCAAAGTCAATATCGCCAGGCAATGGAACGTCATTCTCAAGTGATGACCTTCATGGGATTTGATATCCAAGCACATTATCAGGCCAGTCAGACCGTTTAAATGTCAGTTCATATGACGAATGTGGGAGCATTCAAACACAGCGTCACACAGGCTGAAACACCTACAGTTGGTGGGTTATCGACTGCAGTCAACAGGCAGTAAATATATTTCTTACCGATACCATCCGAAAACCTGATCAATCCTCACAAGCGACAGTGGTCAGACTTTCGGCTGTGATAGGTTAATCGTGCCCACTGACGTGACAGTCCATACGGTCACCTCAGTAAATCGTGGCTGGAATTCAGTTGCCTTTCATGGTAAGGATATGTAATATCGACACTCTTTAATGACAGCAAAATTTGAACCTGGTGCTTCTTTCCGAAGAACTTTAGATGATGAATTTAAGTGTAGTAGGAACCTGTTCACTTTATATTAACCCATATCCCCTGTTGCTTCTTAGCAAAATGATTTGGTCTATGGATGGTCTAAGTTAGGCTTTGAAGCAATGCTTCATCTGGTAAAGTGATTGCCCATCAGAATCCAACAGTCCTCCTAATTGATCAGCGACCGTGTTTCGTTCATTTATACTCCATGTTCAAGGGAACTGGGGTTTTAAACCATTGTGGGAACTCTGGTCTGAATGAATCTTACTTTCGGTGCTGACAGGTCAAAGTGATGATCTTATCCACTTCCGGAAGGCTGGTGGTCAGATGTCTGAAGCGTTTGGGTCTTTCTCTTCGGTATGATTTTCATTAGATCCCGGAACATTCCCAGTAGGATGAACCGAGGCCGAGTTACACTCGGCTTTGCCAAAAGTTATTCCAAACACTGATCAATGTATCTACTTTGACCACCAAGACATGGGCCAGCAGATTCGTTTGGTAACCTGATTTATTTGGACAGGGAAACACGTTAGCGTGATTACTGGTTAGCTTGATCACTTTTCTACCCCTCACAAAAAATGATGATCCAATCAATCAGACCTAACACCAAATTTATCTTTCTATTCAACAGAGTGATGTAATCATCTCGATCAAAACAAGAGGGATTCGAACTATCTAGCCATTTTCTGTCATAGCCACGTGAACACTGACATCAACACATTTTTTCAACTGGACTAACGACGTAACTGATTTGTTTAATATTTTTCAGATGACTCGACGATCTTGGGGGTTATATAATGATGACGAAAAATACTACAGTGAAATCCCACAGACTTCACAGACAACCTCATTTGAGGGGGGGAGATAAATCATTCCGAAACACTTTTTCTATTTAGAAAAATCGATAGAACGGTCGAGTGCGATTTGTAATAGGTTGACGGTGCTTGCAAACAGAATGTAGAGACCAGCATTCGGTGTTCAGCCAAGTGTTTATGACGGCTAAACCGATTATCACTGGTGGGTAGTATGAGATTTTGGTTTATGTAAAGTGAACATAACTCACAACTGACCGCTTTGTGAAACTTCTGTAGACTTTTCAGTCAGCTCTCTTCTAAAGCAATCATTTGGAGTTAACGGGACAGTTATCATGTCTCCTCCCGAGACGATCCAGCAATCTGAGTATCAACCACAAACAAATGTCTCCGAGAGTTTGTGTATGACAAGTAACGTGTGCTTATCGCGCGTTCACTGAGACAATAGTCAACACGGTGGCTTCATGAAAGCCTGTTTGGGGTTCAGATTTCGACCTTGGTGAGATTATGCATTAACGACGAGCTCTAACAGGAGGAAAGCTTGAATCGAATACCCCCTTTTAAAAGGACATGATCGTAAAATGTATGGGGACCGATGGCCAACTTGCTATCTGAGTGAACACCCTTTAAATCCTGCGGGAAAAGTGGCACTGCCCACATGTCCGTGCTAAAATTCCCAGTACTTTCAGAAAACGAAAGCAGGTTATCAGTGAGTTCAGTATAAGACGTCTGTTTTCAGTTCTACCCAGTGTTATTCAGCCACACTCTGGACGACGTCCACAGAAATGGTAATCTAAATGATGGGAGTTCTAGTTCGGCATGGTAGAGTGTGTGAGTACCTCACCTCTCATATTTCCTTCAAGCGAGTTCAAAACGGGATTGCCCTTGATAGTAAACTGCAGATCAGTTTTTCCTGTGATTGTCGACAGGACTTTATAACTGAGTGACAGACGAGAACTTCCGGTTTTGGTGCATGGATTTAGAGGAACTCCTGTGGGTGAAGTTCAGTCTAATTTCGGCAAGCTTTTACAACCACATCAGGTTCATCTATTGTACTGACCTTTGCACATTGATGTAACTTTACGCAATGTTTAGTACTAGTATCTGAGTGTCCTCTCACGGCCTGTCGAGTGAGGAGGCGATAGCGTTAAGAATGAGACGCTGAATAATCAATCTTGGGAACCACTGGCTTAGGTGAAAGGTTTTTGAGAAACATGAGGTTCTTTATTGTGATGTACATTCCACAGTGGTAACTTGTGACAGACGGTTCCCATTCCACTTCTTGAGGTGACGATAGAGTTTTGTTATACAGCGGTTGTCAAGCGGAGCTGTAAGCCTAAAACCATGTACCATCATGAAGAATTACTCCAACAAGAGATTATATTTTACCGTAAAACCAGGTGAGTTTCATATATGGTAATGGGTAGTCAGAGAGTTCGTTGAGTTGGAGTTGAACACCGCTCAAGCTTGATACCGGCTGTTGCACTAACATAGGCTTTAAACTCAGCGTCTACTTTTGGAAATGTGCTGGCTGGAAAGTCTGCGTGGATGCGAAAGCTGTCATCAACTGTAAGGGCTATTCCACTCGGAGTGTTACCGTATCAGTTATTATCACTGTCACGCTACCATTTTTGACGTTTGTTTTCTTGGAACACAGCCGGCTATCTTGTCTTGTGGGAACAGAATATCTAGGATGTTTGTTCGGTTGTCAGGATCCTTCCATTGAAGTCACCAATAAGATTTGAAGCGGAGTAGAATAAGCAGACACTTGCAGGTACCCCAGGTGCCTCAGATACCCCCAGACAAAATTTCTGTCAGTGTTACTGCCTGATCATTGGTCTTCCGAAGAGGTCAGTATTTTAACGTAATCACCTTTTTGTGTTAGTCTTGGTTGCTAGAACAGTTAACGTGTGTGAACCTGGAGTCTTTACGCATCAAGTTTATCCAGTATACATGATATGGTTATTCGAATTGAAATATTTACACTCCATAGTCAGGCTGACAAAAAAACTGGTGAATCCAGTTTACAAACACAATCATACAATCGGGAATTTGGCCACCTTCAAATAGCAATTTTGATAAACTTTTGGATGACCAGTCCAAATACCGTTTAGCAAATAACTTGAAATTAACTCAAAAAAGAGTCGTCTTCCTCCACAATCCTGTTACAGCTCACTCATCTAGTAGTATGTAAATATGAAGGATGATTAGGTTGATTGCTTCAAGGCTGACAGATGGTTTTACTCTTGACGACTATAAGTAAATCGACTTTGAAAATTGTTCATTGGGCATCTTTTGGTAATAACACAGAAAAATACCTGCTTATTTGGTTTATCTGTGTGCAAACGAGAATGGTAAATCTTGTGTATTTCTAATTTTAACTGGATATCATGTACGGATAATCCCAACTTTTCATCAGAATAGCCGACCGTTTTGGGAACAGTGGCACCACAGACTCGATTTTTGCACTTGTGATGCGGTGATCGACAAGGCTGCCTCAATAGAACGCAGACCTGAGTTCATGTCCTGGCACTGTCGATGAGAGTATCTACTGAAGGGCAACAAAAAAACAGATCAAGTTTGACGCCTCTTTTCTTGAAATATCGATCGGAAGGTATACGTCACAATGAGAGCAACGGTCAGTTGTGAGTAATGCTCTATTTTTGTTGATCAATATTTAAAAGATATCTAAATAAGCGTGATGAATTGCATGATTACAGCTTGGCCAAGAAGACTAAATCGTGGGTAATAGGATAGTTGCTGTATCTTCTGTCGAAGAGACCAGGCAACCTAAGTATTCAAATATGACAGCTCGGTCTTGTTTAATGTGAGCTTTGTGACGGTGGTCAACATGGTTAGCTCATGAGAACGTGGAACGGCATTCAAATCTCAGTGGTACCACAGGTTTGCACAAAAGACGAGCTCAACCAAACTCAAATCTGGCACTGTCTCACTGGAGTACGACCGAAAAACACGCGTGAGTGAAAAAATTGCAGTCAAATTCATGATGCTCAAGTTGTGTAAATCTGATCGTCAACTTCTTGTTTGGGGTAGTGAAGGTTAACTGAAACCGAGGTACACTAATCGGTTTGTGACCTCAGACCTATCTGGAAAAGGACAGGTCCGTATGCATTAAACGGTCCGTGAAAAATAATTTCTTCGGGAAGCTTCATTGTCCTGATATAAAATGTAAGTACGTTCATTGCTCAAGAGCGAACACATTTTGAAGTTTCCGGTGTGTTTACTTGGTCACATTTTGTCTGAACTTCGTGTAGTGGCAGTGGACAGGTTTGAAGGAATTCATAGTGTATCTGTAAGTATTTTTTCCATACTGTAAGTCCACTGAGAAAGAGCTCATGCGTAGTCCGATAAATGCATCCCAGGTACCAGTTCACGAGTTCAATATGAAGCTTAGAAATTTGAATGACTATTGTTTTCAGGTCAGTAACCTGTTTTCATGAATTGTATATTATGTTTTACTTGCTAGGCTAACATTATTTGTTCGGACACCGCAGCGTTCGAATATATCGTCCTGATATTGAAAGGAGCAGTTCGTACTTAACAACTTTCAATCTTCGAGTTCATCAACAAGTAACTCAACGCTGTTCACCCTTAATCCACCCTCGCCTATCCAATTTATACACGGTTAGTGAGCCTAGGTCTCTTTAAGGTCACCTGTTTTCAACAAAACGGCTGACCTATTGCATGCAAACGACTGTAAACAGGCGGCGAACACGAAAACCTTAATCCATCGAGCTGTATATATCTATTTTTTTCCACAAATCAACCCAAATGAGGACTTGAGGTATGACATATCTCCACGTAGACAACGTTATCAATGTTGCACACACATAACAAGGGTTTACTGGGCCAACACACCTGTAGAACCGGAATAGACCCACATACGTGCCAGTCCAGAAGCCAAAATGACCTTTCTAATGCCAGTGTCTTTCTGATGGTCTCAAGTGGACTTCTGATCTCCGCCTCACTGATTAAGTAAGGACGTGTGAGCAACCGTGTAAAACAGTAAGATTTTTCACTAGCCTAATATGGTGTTTTGAACAAGTTCACCGATTAGAAATGGTACCATTTACGAAGCAGTTGTGTACGCTTCTCCTATCTTCGTTTTTATCATACTCCGCTGCACGCAACTTTACTGAAGAAGAAGACACGAAATCTGGACCGTTTTCCGATTCGGACGTGTGCAATGAAATCGAAGACGGACAAGTTGTTCACGTCTAAGTTAAAATTTTAAATGCTAAGCGATGTGATTGGAGATGGACAGAGTTGAATCATGCTGAAACGCATGGTCGGTCAAGTAATTTTCTTAATCGGCTGAACATAAGAGAGGAGTTATTAAAGCTATTCGAACTGGAAACCACCAGTTTCAGTTCCTAGCCTATTCTGTATTTTCGTCATACGATGTTCATGACTGTCATTTGCAGAATTTTAGATCGGACTGGAAGCAGTATCGTGGGAGGACAGGAAAGTGACTCATTGTAGTGAGTATTAATCATAATGACCTATGGAACGGCCACAGAAAGCTACACTGGAGAAAAAATTATTGACACACCTTCGCAATTAATTCAAAAGTATTGAATGAGTTTGTCAAAAAACTAAGCTAGATAGGGAATAACAGAAACGGAGTAAGATGAGCTGCGTAAAACTAAATGTTTCTAACCGAATCACGTTAGAGAAGAAGAATCTGATAAACTAGAATTGCTTCGGTGCAACTTCACATCTTGTACGGTAACCATAGCCAACAGAATCGGTGCACTGTCTGCTGCAAATCAACAAAACTTGAGAGATGTCTCAATGGTCTGTTATAAAACGCCTATGTGAGAGAAGCGAGTAGTACAGCGTAAGATGTAGTTTATAAGGATGTGTTCACTTGCCGTCGGTTACTACAGTGAAAATGGAATGACCTATTCCTGATGGATGGATGGACATAAAAACAAGAAACGGGGACAGCATGCGTGATGGTGGTGTGATGATGACCTTCACACAGTGGCATTATGATATTATTGCTAGCAATGTTTGTATTTGTGTGGAAATCCCGAGGAGTGCGAGTGAAACGTTAAATGATGACAGTTAATGGATTCTGAAAATCAGAGAGGCAAGGGTCAAGCTGAACCCTTAGATTAGTATCTGGTCACGGCGTAAGTGAATGCAAAAAAGAGTATAGTAGGGCGTAGCTAAAGATAGTGGGAGTTAGCAAGATACAGCGAGAGAGACAATCATTGTTTTCCGCATTAAAAAAACGGAGTTGTTCAGGTGAATTTCCACAGCCTAGGCAAATATCATACTATGCCGCCATTTGGGACGACAGATTATTTGGAAGGTCGCACTTGCACCCGTTTTGTGTTCCATTCCATTCAGGTGTGTGATAATGGTGTTATGCGAAGTCTGGTTTGCCGAATCAGTCAACCATCCGGGGATGTGCCCATTGATGCGTGTTCCCAACTACCTTAGCGTACGGCCGATTTAGCCGCCTCCGCAGATACAGGTGCGATTGCAGATCACGTTCGGTTTGGTGTTCGAGGTTACTGAGTCCTTCCCTGATGAACGTGGTACCGGCGTCGTCTCTGCAATAAGCACGAGGTTTGCGGTATGGTACGACCACTGGATGACTGACGCGAGTACGTTTGACGACATGGGGAATGTAATCCGTTCGGGTGATTGAGGAGAGATGAACACATTTTCGCGGTATGGTCAATGTTTGGATCGACTGGCTCACCGCATTTGTCAATTAATCGTGGGGGATGACCGTTATCTAACAATGTTGTCTGTGATAATTGCTCGTCGTGCTCCAACCTGACGGATGCAATAACTTGACGCATTCCACTGGATAATGAGTGTACAAGTCCGCGTTTGTAGGGCATGGATACGGAGCTGTAAGATATCCGCACCTAATGTAGTGCGAATGAAGTTGAGTAGTTTGGGGTCGTGTTTAACATGTTATTGATAAACAGATTGGGAATAACACAACGTTATTCCCAATCTGTTTACCGATACAGAGCTGTGTTAGATGATGATACTGACCTGACCGGGTACTTTTGTGATGTGTACTCATGGCAAACGAGCCCTCTGGTTTTCGGGTCAGCAAGACATGCGGGAGAGGCATCCGTTCGTCCATCTCACCTTCAAACGTGAGTTGGATATTTTTGTGCAAGGGATTCAGCTTGACATGTAGCTGGATCACCTCATTTTCGGAGGCGGTAGCATGAAATATGTTGTCTACAGAGCTTTTATGAAACGGATTTTGTTTTACTGTGTGTGACGCCTGTTGCTCTAAACATCCCATAAGTACATCTGCTAACGCACGGTTTATTGGATTGTCCGTGGCGTCTCAGTCTACCTGTCTGTGATAAACTTGTTCGAAAATAAATTGTACGTTCCCAGTACAAGGATAAGGCAGTTTGCTTAGTTTGTCCGAAGGAATTCTAAGCTGGAAAGCATGTGTAGTTACGTCGTTGTAACTAACACTTAACACCCCATCAACAGGGACATTTTAAACAATGACTGAATCTCGGAAGAGGACATTACCCCGGGCTTCGCAGAGACGTCGGAGACGAGGTTGACGAACTGGAAGGTATCTTTGAGACCAAATGTACCGGGTTCAGAACGTTTAAATATCCTAACTTAGCATCAAACAAGCTACTGATATGATGGTGTGATCATGGGAAATATAAGCCTCTGTGGAACGCTCCCCTTCCGTGTTTTTGCGTGACCGTAAATTCTTGGAGTCACGGCACTTTTGGGGGGCTAGTTGGGTTGGATGGTCTCTAACAAACCCACTGTCTACGCCCTTCTTGTTGCTGCATCCGGCCATTGTAAATAGTGTGTACCATTTCGCTGTATTAACCAATGAGAAGTGAACAAGACATCTTGCGTTCCACTACTCGTTTTTTTAGATACATCAGGGGGAAACATTATTTCATAAGATATAAAACAATTTCATGGAAAACACGGGCACACAGCAGATGAAATGTACACTGAGTCTGCTAATATGTGGTATGGAATGGATGAAGACTGTGAACTTTGTAAGCGAGTAAAACTTCTTGCCTTTGATGCTTCTGTCACTTTTTATTCAAGATAACCTGACAAAAAAGAACACTAGATGAGGGTTTGTTATTTGCATGATGAGCTGACCAATTATCGAGTTTCTTCGGACTGACTGTATTTGGTCAATGAAAACAGCATATCACTTTGTCCTGATGTGTTGCAGAACCGACTGAAGAACTTTGATCAAAAGATTGTTTTATTAAACCGTCCATTAGGGCGGGCGAAGGAAATCGATGAAGTTGGTTGGTTTCCAATACCGAATCATCTAAATATTGTATTACCAATGCGTGGTCATGAGCTAACATGAACGCTGCATAAAATGAGAATAGCAGGATAAGCGGTAAGTGTAGTGCGGTTTAACCGTAAATTTTGAGTGAATTAATAGCGATTGGTGAAACACTGAGTTAAAAAATAGGCAATTGAAGAGTGAATGCATTATTCACTGGGAATGTGAAGTAGCATACTGTCACCGACACTGCCAAGTGTGTCGTACTAGTCTAAGCAACATACGCGGGGAATTTCAGACATTAGAAAACGGAGCTACTTTTGCTTATGAGTAACAATTAGATTGCTCAGTCGTCTCGACAGCTGCTAACCCAACCGATGACCCCAGAGACTGGGACGTCAGTACAATTTGAAATAACTTGTTGAGTGGCATTTTGATTGCTGATGAGTGGAAGAGAATGTTGATTATTAAAAGCTGAACATCACTCTAAAACGACCACAAGTGATAACAAGGATATACGTTGTCAAACGGAGTCAAACTTGCGTCTAATGCTTGGTTTTGAAAGAGGCTAACTGAGAAGTCCCTGAGAATGCAACAACTTTGATCAGTTATCACTTATGTTCAAGTGATGTAAACTGAAATGTCCTAATACTTACTGGCAACTCGAGATTTCCCATCAAAGTGGCAACAGAATGGACTGAAGAAGAGAAGAACCTCTGCCGAAGGGTAGAATGAAGAAACTAACAAATCTGCTCATTAGGGTGAGCTCCAGGTAACAAACATCCATGAGTTACATCTGTCGAGGAAATACCACTTTGTGAGCTTACTATTTTCGGGTTGTTGCAATATGTATTTGAACAACTGGGAATTTCAGTTGACACCGGAATGTTAACAGCAGTATCTAAAAAAGTTTTACATTTAGTAAAACATTTTCCCAGTTGAGTCCCACTTCAAGCAGTAATTGGGATACTTCAGTGAATGCATTCATGTTCAAGAGCTTTTAACGTAGACCAGCGAAGAAAGGATGAGTGCTCTCACTGGAACAACACATTTCCCAGCCTTCGTACTGCCTCATTAAAACCGTTTCTTTTTGCCTTAGTTGGATGATGGAATCTATAGCCGTTATTAGGAGCACTCGAACAAATCTGAACCACACACGTGGTTGACCCTGGATGTTCTCTTACCAGTTATGTAACCCCTAATTTCTTTTTGCCACGGAAGCAATTAGCACCACGGCCACAGTCCAGTAACTATGCTGCATTTGAATAGGTGAATCCCTCAGAGGAGAGTTCGGTCACATGGTTGTTGATCCACACTAGTGTACGCCTGCGCAAATATGTAGGTCCGATGACTCACCTCACGAAACATGAGTGTTACCTTCGCAAAGCCGAGGTTGGTCTTGGAAGGCTTGTTAACCAGTTGAGTTCGAAGTCAGATGTATTTTAGAATGAGTTCTGTTACCTTAACTCGGCAGTCGTTTGTACTTCTACAGATCAAGTGATTAGGGGTTACGCTTGTTGTGCCCCTTTACTCTAGTAATTTACTGCAAATGAAGCACTTTATCTGTCATGTACGGTGAATCACATTTGGGGTTAACGAAGGACATAACTGAGGTCTAATGAGTTGCAAACAAGGCAATTTCACTTCAAGTTATTTATATTATTGACTCAGAAAATGATCAGAGTGACCAAACAAACAACCAAATCGTATTAATTAACAATTTTGTGAACAAATTCGAGGGTTGTCTGCCTGAACGATGATAAGTCAAAAGCATGAAATCCATTAGTTACAAAGGTGAGTATTATGGAACACCGTCGAACGTCAATAAAGTAAGGAGAACAGTTCTGTGCTAGATATACTTGATGTACAGGGGGACTTACTTATACTCGGGGGGGTGTCGTTTACTTCGACAAGAACAAGCTAGTATAAAGATAAACCCTGGATACTGCTGTATGTAAGTAGTGAGTGCATTTTCCTATCATTTTAGGGAGTCCCATAAAACGAGCGATCAACGCTATCGAAGTGGGGGAGTGGAAATGCACAGTAAATGTGAAATAGATTTCTGTGAGATTAATAGTAAGCTCATGCATCTTAGGTCTGTGTTTAGTAATTTAGACAACGTTCACAATGAGTGGTGTCCAAAACAAATTGACGAAAAGCTGTTATTACACACCAGTAATCAAAATACTGTTCAGTAGGTTTGACGATTTCTGTGATCTCAACCTGGCAAGAAATCATAATCGCGCGACCATCGGTTGTCAAGCTAGTTATTACCTTCGCTTGAGACTATCAGAAAATCTTACCATAATTTGCGGATGGGTGTGGCCGAGCGCTTGCGTACGATAGTTCAGTTATGCACAACGTGAGGTCAATGGAACAGTGGTCAGCCAAATTACCTCATGCAAACGTGATTGAAAGTCAAATCCCCACCTTGGCAAAAATATGCACTACTGATGAACTAGAAAAATTGACAAACTCAAGCTATCCGCTTACTTTCTCAGCAGGCGCGGTGGGCAGTACGTCTATACAAAAAACCGCCAGAAATTGTGAGTGGTGTTCAATTTACATCATTTCAAATCTTGCCTCACTGTTGTCGTCGTTAATCGTTTTGATCGTCTGCTTTTGGACGTTACTATGCTTTGGGGTAGCCCGGTCATGTGAACTTACGCCCAGGTTTGGCGTGTAAAGAATGTCCTTCAGCCATCCGGCAGAATCCAGCTGTAGACCTCGGTGGTAGTGTTCACACAGCATCGCTTAACTACATGAAAATCTCTGTTGTTTCAACTTGGAGATGAGATCTAATCGTACGGTCATTAATATGAGTCAACACCTCAGTTACTGAGTCTACTTTCAAGATGATCAGGAAATCTAAGAATCTCTTAGAAGTGAATGTTTTCGGGCATTTGCACATGGTAATGGAGTCATGCTCAATGTGACGTCAACGGTGTGTTGGTCAACACGGCTGTGTCACGAAAGCGCGGTCAAAATTCAAAGCTCGCCCGTGGGAAGGATATGCATTACTGTCCAACTCAAACAACAATGAAACCCAAATCCAATAACTCATTTCGAAAGAGGCTGGCTGGGAACGCAGACTTTCCGCGGTCAGTCGTGGATGTTATTCACCTTATATGAAACCAAAATCCCCTAGTGTTCATCAGGTGAGGAGATTCAGCCGGAAAGAAACGAGAGTACTGTCGTGTCTTCATAACCATGGCATGTCGAGCAAACGTGTACTTTTAGTAAATTTACCCCAGTTATTCATGCAGTTTAACTTTAAACTAAAACAATCAGTGTTGGCTTGACAATTTGACAAAATTTTGCCTCCAATGGAATGACATGAACCCATTTTCTTACTACCTTATCCGGTGCTTTTTAACACTCAATTTTTTCTAAGCTCATTTCTTGTTTACCGGCGGCCATTTTGCGAAGCCGGTTCTAGTCAATCCATTTTAAACTCTTTTCTGTTGGATAATTCGGATAGCGGGTAATTTAAAATTCAACCCGACGGCGACATTTTCATTGTAATTTTTATCAGTGGTACTTTGCAAATTCCGAGTGAGAAGGTAATGTCGATCGTGTGAATAAGCGTTAATGAAACTAAAGATTACACGATGCTGAATACATTATCCTAAATATCCAGGAACAATTTAATAATGGTTTTAATACATCGTTGTTGATGTGCGTCGGGCAGACTGTCAGCAATGACATAAACACAACACATCGACCGAGCGGTATACTATTGGGTAGGTAGTAATCAATAGTGAACACTTAGATTCATGGAATTTTATCATAAATTAAACAACAGCGGAAACTTTAATCGGATCGAAAGACATTATAACACGCACCCACACAATTCTTACCAAGTAGGCCTCATGAGCAAATGCTCATGTTCACTTGTCTACTACAGATTTCGTGTAATTACCGGATTACAAACACTACTAACCCGTGCAGGAACACGTACCGCTGAAAATACAAGGATAGTAGCTCAGATCATTCCCTCCCTGAAACATTAAGCCCACTAACACACACAGGGAACGTGCCTGGAGAACGACATGTATATACCTCATTTCTGATATCGTGATTAACAAGCACGCGTTTTGGCGCCTACGTTGGTATTGTGTGTGAACCAAACAACTTCTCCTCTGGCTGCCCATGTTATGACTTTCAAGTAAAAAATTGGACGCAAATCCGACTGGACAAAACATCTAACGATTATCGGATCAAAGTAGCTGCGACAACTTGGTCATAAGTGTCATGTCACGTTTGATTGCCCGCGGGGCTGTTTGTCGAAAGCACGGACTCTGTCCCTGTTGAAGCCTAGTTGGAGGGGAGGGGGAATGATCTGAGCTATCATATGAGACAAGTCGTTTGAGCTTGTCGACACATCAGCATCAGGTTGCAAATGATCCGCGATCAGATTCGGTCAATCCAAGGTGTTGAGATCTGATCTGTTTATGACTTGGTGTTTGAATGTAACATATACTACAGTTAAGGTGTCATTGTTGGTTCTGGGGAGGGTGGATGGAAAATTACGCTGCAACAACTGTGATGGTTCACTCGGAACCTTTGTCTAATGACCTGGCAGTCATTCTGTCTTTTCGATTGTAAGAATTGATGAAAGTGGGAATAAATTAATGACCCGTTTGATTGCAGGTACCATTTACTGATGTGGAAGTATTTGCTCACATACAAAAAAGGTTGTTAATCCAGATGACTCATAAAACGCTTTCGATTCGCACCATCTCCTCCGGCCAGTGTCACTGGAGGTATCTGAGCATTCCATAGTTTAGGATACAACAATAATTATTAAAACCTACCAACAACCACACAGTCAAAGGTTTGTATCTAGATGGTTTTGTGCGTCACACAAAAGTACATAGAACCTGAAAGTGGTTGTTTTGAAATTCACACAAAGAGGCCATGAATGATATAACTAACCAAAAATTTCAGATCAAAATGAAGATAACATTTTTACCTATCGATTCATCGGTTGATCAGTAATGTGTACATAGCTGATAATCGGGGCTACATAGTTCCAACAAGATTACTATATATATATATATATATATATATATATATATATATTCGACATTTGAAGACCACGCGACAAAAGTACTGAGACCAAAAATGCCACGGTTTGGGGGGAAAAAATATCATTATGTAAGATAAGAGTGAGAGAAAAAAGGATTCCAATGACCTCCAGCGAACGAAGGTTTTCATTGTTCTTTAAACCATAGCTATGAAACCGAGAGCAGCTTATTGAAGTAAGCTTCATTACGAGTGCTTTCGAATTGTATTATGAAACCATCTTCTTGCTACCGCACGGTGGTTGTCACGATGCATCGTTTTCATTGTCTTAAGAAAGTCGGCTCACTGATTTTACTGTTTCATTGTCCCATTGTTTATACGAGTGAACACGTTATTTCGTATAGTAAAACACACTCAGTAGCTTGAAACTTAGGTGTTGTAGTCGTGTGCACTTTACAGTATCTAGTAATGGACGTCAAGTATTTTTGCGTTACTAACTAGGCTAGCGCTTAAGGCAGGTAATTAGAGTAAACCTATCTGGATATCTCATGTTCTTTGCGGACTACCTTATCGAGATCTCTAGTTATCTTAACAGTAAAGGTTCGGTGCAAAGCATGTAGTCGATATCGCTTTAGGAGGCATGCCCCTTGAACAAGCTGCGTTAACCGACTGCGTATTCTTAAGAGATGTACGGTTTTTGGCTAAGGAAAGTAGGGTCTGTGATTGTATTATCAGTACCCTGCTCGTGGTTGCTAGGTAACATATGTGGAAATCTTCTTTACCTCTGATTTCAAACGATCAAAACATGTAATATCGAATGATAGTCTGTGTAAAACGACTAAACTCACCACCAGTTCTTCATAACATTGTTGTATATTTGGTGCATGCGTGTGTTCTATTGCCCTGTCAGCGCGGTTGGTCGGCCATTTTTACAGAGTTTCTTGTAACCGATAGAATGTTATACTCATTTACCTGCAACAGTTTTCCCTCTACAATTATACACATTCAACGCTCATTTTTCTGTGAACGACTACTATCAAGGTTTATCAGTACTTACAATCAGAATACACACAAAAGTTGCCTCATATCCCTGGCATCAATTTTGCATTCAATTTTACTTCAGTGTGCGGCAATTTCATTTGTCTGAAATTTACTAAACCCACATTATTCCTCCGATCAATTTTACAGGGGTTCCAGTTTTCTATACGGTGTTCAGCATGTGCAGGTTAAGACCAAAATAGCTGTCGAAGTGTTCTCACTTTGATCGGTCTGTGCTTTTGACCAATCAAAACTCCAGTAAATAAGTTTCCTAATTCTCTTTTATACAAAAGTTGTTACTTTTAAATACTGGTTGTTATAAATTTGACATCATGTATGACTGATTGTAACAAACATATGCACAACACAGGAGCACTAACAAGGGTGGAGCTCAAAGTCAATACTTCTGTCCAGAAAGTTCATTGGAATACGAATGGTGCGAGCAGTTATGAGTTGTGTTCAGATTTCAAGAAAAATTGTTAGTTGGAATTTCGAAGTTATTCTCGTGATCCCGTTGGATCTTCATCATTTGGAAGACTAAAGAAATGATTTGAATTTATTTCACTCAACCAGATTTGACTGTTCGTTTGAACTATCTTCTCAAGTGCTCTATGTAGCCCATCTAGGAAGTTCGTCGAATTTACGGTTCGTTGTGTACCCAGTTAACTGAACTCTCTTACACTGTATCTCAATATCCTACGTATACTTCTCTTGCTTGTTGACGTATTTAATAGTTTCTTTCGAGATACCATCCTCTGCCTTTATTCCCGCAGGATTTTTTCAATTATGCTTCATCGCTACTGGTTTCCAGGCCGATCAGACACAAGTGTTTACATATATGCTTACAAGGATATATATATATATAGGTTTAGATCCGGAGCGGGACGGCTACTAACATGCAGACGTTCCCATAGAGGGGCATCCTTTTTAGTTGTAAAATAACCGTAACCATTGGCTTATCCTTCCACAACTGACTTTTATAATTCACAGAACTTACGTAATTCATCGAAACTTTGCCATCCCACTAAGCTTTTTGGTTGCATTCATTCGAGAACAGGTCATGTTTAAGATTCATGTCAGATTCCTGATTGGTTAACAATAATGACACTGGTGTTCGTCGGTTACAACAAAATGAGTAAACACAGGTTTGTGACGATAGGACAACTGAACACGATTGAAAACGGTCATGAACCTACGTCATATTGTGTGGATTCCGGTATACCCAGTGTGAGATCAGAAATTTTACCAACAAGCTTGCTTATCAAACTCAGCGAGTAAAGTTATGCCTGCGACTAGACGAAACCGTAGTCACATCCTTTCTTCCCAAGCAAACCAATCGATCGTTTATACGAATGCTGTGATCAGTGACAATTCGATTAGTACAGCCTGTGATCATGTACTTGATGGCGTCAGTAAAAGATGATTCTGTTTTTTGTAATTCTCTTGTTATTTGCAGTAGCTGGATGTCATCAGTTCGTCCGCACCCAGTCCATTTTTCATTTCAGAGGGAGAATTCTGTCATACTTCAACCACCTCAAACTTCTCCAGAGTCCCCTTTATAATCCATATTCAAATAGCCGAAAGTGGAGCTTTTGCGCATAATTTGTTCAATTTACAAACCGACAGACTGCACAGTTTTTATCAGCTATCAATCGATACAGCGTTCATATCTAACTGCAACCTGCACCCTACTCATCATGAAAGGAAGTTTCGCTCTCTTTAGGGCACATCCCTGGTGGGATCATACGATTTATAGGAAAGTTATGGGTTTGAATCAATTGAAATTGTTTATATACATTTGGTTTACTGTTGGTTGACTAAGGAAGCATGAACGGTGGAGATTATATCGGTTTCAATGAATTTTCTGGGGAGAATAAGAAATTTTAAAAGTGTGGGGGAAAAAGAGTAAATGTGTGACCAAAAATAGCCCAACAACAGTAAAACAAACAAGAAATTTACTCCAGGGGAAGAAATGGTTGACTGGAAGAAACTGACTATCACAAGAATAATTCAGGTGGTCCATTTAGCTAAAGGTTCAGCTTGATTTTCTGAATATATACGTCCAGCCTAAGTTTGAAGACGTCATCTGATGACTGTATCATGATAGACACTGGTATGATATTGTGGAGTGGGCACATTCAGACGCCACGTGTGTGATATCATCAAATGGATTAACTCTGTTGATTGCGTAACTTCAACAAGTTATCACGGAGATGTTGTTTTTAACCAAACGAGTGCAAGAATAACAAATATGCTGAAATCAACTCAACTCTGGCAAGACAGGGAGCAGTGTCTCACTTTGAACAATTTTTATGAATGTGACAACAGGTGGGGTGTTGTGGTCCAGTTTGTTTCTTTTCGTTTTAATTCCTTGAAAGCAGCATAGCTTAAGAAAGCATACCTTAAGTAATACTGACTACTGGCTTAGAAAATTGGCGCAAGATGAGGGCGCACCGGCGAGGTGTACATTAGTGAGAGACTTTCGGATTGAAACGTTTCAAACAGTCTCAGTGGCAACCCAAGTGCCTAACTGGATTTCTTGATGATTGAGACGTAACATGAAGGTTGGATAAGAAAGCCTGCAACGAGTGTTTCTTTTGTCTCTTTGGCGGGTATGAGTGGTACTCAGCTTTTAATATCTAAGGTCAGCAAAATTGAACCACATTATATTCGACCATATTGCACGTTAGCCGGAGTTGTGTAGCCCATAGATAAGGAAGCGCATTTGTACAAATATGGCGACAGATTCCCATCCACTGTTACATCGCTCACAACGCGCTAACTGTAGCTGTCGAAAGCATATGGCAATAAAGCTTATTGATAAACAGATTGGGAATAACAACGTTTCGAGCAAGTTGTAATACTCTACGTTTCAACCACCTCGGGTGGCCTTTCTCAGGAGTGTTGTACTTGAAGTTTCGATTACAACACTCCTGAGGAAGGCAACCCGAGGTGGTTGAAACGTAGAGTATTACAACTTGCTCGTAACGTTGTGTTATTCTCAATCTGTTTACCAATAACATGTTAAACACGACGCCCAAACTATTCAACTTCATTCGTACTACATTTGATGCGGATATCTTGCAATAAAGCATACTTTATAAGCCGTGGGATTTCGGGAATAGATAAACTCGGACCAAAACCAATTTCTCATCACACTGTGCTTGCACTGTTAAGTAACTTTCATTATCCGACCAACATCGGTGAAATAAAATGTTGATATTTGCCTCTTGTATCCAACTCATGAACCTATAACCTCATCATCATATGGAAAACTGTCCTTGTTGGTTTGTACACAATGCTAATTTGGACAATTACTCAAGAATTGACATTAGGAACCACGAAGGCAAATGTTAATAGAGATCTGAGATGAGATTTGTCCAGCGTCGCGTGAGTAAAAATCGCAACGACAAACTGAATGCGGTGATTGATTGCACAGAACTCGGTCTAGTAGACATGATTATACGACCGCACGCGTGACCATACTGTACAATTATCCAAGCAAGACCCAAAAAATTCTCCCCATTACAGGCTGACCCTAAGTTAACACGCGCCCGTCCATAGTAGATCACACGTTGTCCACACTGTCTGGTTAATACAAACTTCCCCCTTCATCGCCCCACCCTCAAGCATTCACCGAATCCATTCTGGGACCCTTTATCTGTTCTTCAGCCCGAATGTCATAATTAACTGTTGCTGTTCCAGTACGGAACGCATCTCGAGGTGAGCTCAGATTAGACACAAAACGAGTTGGAACAATTACATCCTCGTTCCTTATCCACGTCAGAAAACAGTTGCCTCACCCAACCCCACCCAGTCAAAGTCACAGTAATACAACGTATGTGAGATGCATGTTGTTATAATTAAGGGGGGAGAACTTTCCTCAAAATTGTCTGTCCACTCCCTAACATTATCACGAGTTGGACAAATTGGAGAATAGGGAGTAAACCATGTGTTACTTTAAAGTCTGTGCTCTTAATGATGTGTGATCGAGCACAATTCTTTTTCACATCTATTCATATTTGGAAGTCTAATGATTTAAGTCCATGCTTTAACGTTGTGACTTTTGTCAAAGGTGGCAGTTTGGTGTAGGATATCAGTGAACGAATATTCGCTGTACCTCCGTGAATATTCTTCTGGTTTATCATTGGGTGACTTCCATAAAACATACTTAAATCCTGTGAGTAGTACAACCAGATTGTTCAGTGTTATCTCTCATTTTGTTGTCTGTCAGTTAATTTGGTGGTTTTCAAATTAAAGGTCATTTTATCAAACGGTAGACAAAAATGTCTAATATTCGAAAACTGTGACAGAACCAAAATGTGTAAACTCCAAATATCCATGAGCAAACTTTGGTCAACCGACATAATTTCAAAATCCACCCCTTGCAGTCATTTCGTTCGATTCACTGTGCCATTGTTTGATGGAAGAGACTGAGTCGTTCCTGTATGCTTTTAAAAGCATTAACAGGAAATCATTAATATTTTCAAAGTCAGGACGATTCACTGGTCAAGTATTAAACGATTGCAAATTCACCGACCGTAACAGTCAAGTATCGTTCCGTTCATCACTGTTTAGAATGATGTACAGAGCACAACATTTTATGTATCTCTTCTGACTTTGTGTCACTTCCAGGTATATCCATGATGATTCTTATCTGTTTAACAGCAATGTCAATACACTGCTCATCAGATAAAGAGAAGGTAGTCCAACCATGTTGACTAGAACCTCATAAACATAGGGTTATCGAAGTAGGTTACTTGGAAAAGTCTAAGTGTAACTACCACACCTTTGACTAGAACTACCCTCAGATAGCTAGATGCTACTATAAGTACTAAAATTACATAACCTCTACATATAGAGGAGGTACACGTGTACATGCACAACACCCAGGATTTTACCAATCTAACGGCACTTGATCGTTCACTGTGTCACGTTATGTAAGCTCACAAACTGAGTGTACCGTCCATCCGTTGTTTCCAGTGGATTATTATCCAAGGATTCCGCACTTTTTGTCTGACTACTTATGGTATCAGTCACACTGTTGTAGAAACTCCGGTGGATACCTTAATGATTTTATTGCCTATTAATTAACAATGCGGATATAAGTTATTTACCAAATTTGGTCTAATCAGCTGATCGTCCTCATTCGGATCATTTCCTTTGCGCTTGTGTATATTCGGCAAGATGTGAATATGAATACTTGGTTGCTCACAGCTGACCTTTCTGTTCTTTCATCATATTTTTCATAATTAAGTTCAGTATTAATCTAATTCTGGCATTTTCAAAAATATACCCAAACATGATCAATAGTGTTAGGTAGACACTAGTTTCGACCAATCTGTATGAATGCTTTCAGAGACATTTTGGTATTAACAGTGGCTGGGTTAAGACCCCTTCTTTCACCAAAAGCATGGTTACCCATGTGAGACACAGAGCACATTGTTCATTTGACGGAATTTATGAGAAAAGGATAGTAGATCATATTCGAGTTTCGATTACTGATTAGAACTAGTCAGTAGTGTGTGCCTTAGTCCTGATATGCGACTTCAACTTGATTGAGAAACTCTGACCGCGCATCTACAGATTGGGTATAATGGACGTATAAACTGCTGTCTAGTCTGACAACCAGACTGCCTGTGTAATGCTGTTCAAGCGTTAAATAAGACAATTCTGTTGCGTCTAAATAGACGTTGGCATGGCACTGATCATCCAGGTCACCTCACAAGACCATGAACCGGGGTACAGATCCTAGTCGTAAGAGCACCGGATGATGTGCAAAACTCATGGTTAGTGCCTCCTCTCGAGAGCAGCTGGATGGAGACAGCGGTTTGGGCAGGAAAGCCGCGACCGCGTATTTCCATTTTAAATCTCTTGTGTTTGGATCTGGAACTTTTAGACTTCCAGTCCGTTGACTTAATAATCGCAATTGCAGCCTCATCAAACAGTCTGTGACTAGTTTTTAGTCGACGTGGAGGCCTTCAACAAACTGATTGTTACCACATACCGTTGGTCCCGTGGACATCATTGTTCTGTCAGCCTGAAGTCCCTGGGTTCAACGAACCTGCTAGACAATGCTTTCGTTGCTGTGTCGTACCTAAATAATAAAGGTCACAGGTTAACCGGCGGAAGTTTGTGGACAGAATGACCGGAACAGTGACNGATCAAATGTGAGTGATGGTCAAATTTAAAATATAAGTAACTGTAGAATGGAATTGGAGATGGTACAACCAAATGAAGTAGAAATGAACAAGGTTAAAAACGGAAAAGTTGTTTGTGCATACGAAGCATAGGACCCATCTGGGTCGATTTTCACAGCCCCCCCCCCAAATTTCTAATTGTGCTGTGTTTTTGGACGGTACAGTATTTCTTTACCGTGGCGCAACCGGTGAATTAACTTAGGTCTTTAGTTATTTCACGTTCTCTTTGGATGACAGTTGGCTACTATCTTTCAGTCTGTAAGCACAACATTGTAACTGCATGAATTTTTACAATTAATCGTTGCGTATTCATTACAAACGTCATAAAATTGCACCATGGCACTCCGTTTCAAAACGTTGTTGGTCCTGTTTGGACGTCAGAAGAGTAATTAGAAGCAACTCAGTTTCAAAATTCACGCCAGACCGTAGACGGGTATTGCTTCACAACGAGATTTTCCAGTTTTCGCTTTTTTCAATGCTTATGTATGACCATAGGTAGCATGACAACCAGTCTGTCAAGTGTGAAGCCAGGTGGTAGATCTGTTTCAGTCCCGTAATTTTTTGGATCTGTAGTAATGTGTACCCTACGTTGAACTGAGGACATCTGCAGTAAACGTTCAATCAACCAGTAGGTTAAATGCTTCCTGATTCACACTGTTGGATATACTTCCATTTAATGTCCACAAGAGGCATCTAATGCCTAATGAGAACGAGTCCTGCCTGTTTACAAAGGTCAGAGATGGCGCGCGGGGTCAATTACAACCGACAGACTGCTCCGTCAGTTTACTGTCATCTCTACTCCGCCCAATTCGCAAGCACGCTCGCATGCGGGGGTCTAACGACCCTGATCAGCGATCACACGCCACTGGTGTTTTTCCTGAGGAAACATCGCTAAATTGTTTCTTATCGCTAAGGTTAGTTAAACTAGTCTCTGGGCTAGGTTTAAGGTAGACTGCGCGCGCCAGAGGGATGGGAGGGCCGATTGCTAGTTCACTGACACATGGTGAGCACTGAAAGCATGCTCACGCACTCCAATCAACGCTTCACTTGATCGCAAACACACAGGTGAGTTGCGTAATCCGAAAGTGTTGGCATGACAGCAACTGTGTTCGCACTCCGCCCACACTGTTTTTGTGAGATGCATTTAATCGCATGTGAGCGAATAACCTACCAATATCCTTTGGGCTCGTTATCGTAATCAGCGTTAGGATTACACTTGGCTTCCGATTGAGAAGCGTAGGACAACCTACGTAACCAAAGCTCACACACACACACACACACACACACACACAGAAGGAGAGAGTGTGATAGGATATGGCCTTCCGTGTCATGGCAACCAACTGCAGAAGCCAAGCTGGCACTGAATGGCTGATGTTGGAAGGACTATGTTTCAAAGAAACAAGGTAGCAGAAGTGTTCAGTTTTCAGGTTTTGCACACGTGACTAGACACCTGTTATAACTCTGCGAATCCTGATGGTATTTCAAGCTGTTGCCTAATTTCTCATTATACACAGATGAGTTATACCAACTGGTTTCCTCCACAAATGCGTGGATTTTAGAACGTGCCATTATTGTATACCATGGTCTCTGTGTAATTGGGTTAGTCAAACAAGCGGGACTCTGTCTGTCTGATAACAATTATTCCATTTTAATCCTTAGTACACGGCAGGGAATCTGGTGATTTTCTTGCGAAATTGTGACCCGGGTTATGTGGACGCTGTGCTTCCTCGGTAACTATGTATGATGAGCCGGGGATGAAAGAATGATAGAGAGTGTCATTGTACGTAGGCATAAATTTCGTGGCACTATTTGCCCTCATCTGCATCCATGTTAAGCTAGAATCTAGCTTCTGTGACGTTCCGTTCAAGACGTTAATCCTAGTAATGTTATATGAATTGAGAGTTTCATAATGACTTACCCACCAAAATCCTAAAGCCTTATTTTTACGCGGGGCGTTTATAGCCTCCTTCATTCCTACTGTACACTGAACCAGCAAGTATGTTCCGCACTGAATGTAATGTTCGTTTGTTGCATTTCATTGTGTAATGTTTTTATCCATTTTTGTCAGAATATTAAACAACAGATGATTTTTCTTGAAACAGTTAATCGAGTTTACTGTTTATCTACTACTCACCAAATATTTGTATGTAACACAACTCATTCTGTGCTCAGATCTACCCAAATATACCTCTACACTTCCTACCGGACACTGTGAACTCCACTTGCGCGTACACGGTTGGCGGCATCCGATTCGGATTAGCTTGTCACAGTGACCGAAGCCAAAAGACGTCTGCGTTTAGCCATCACTGCAATTGGCTTGCGCTGCACCAATTGCAGTTCCACCAACACACCACATATCCAATGTAAACCCGAAGGAGGTGTGCCAGTGGGGCCTTTGTGTCCAGCCAGCCAATGCTGGTTTGCCACTCGGAAACTAAACAGAAAGAGGCTGCAATGACGAGACCTAAACTAAGAAGAAAGATTTTTGAAGTGTAATACAAGAAGCGCTGCAGTATAGGAGTGCAGGTTGGTGCATCCCAGAGAAGATAGGGATGAAAAGCGAAATTCTCATTGAACTACGAATAGCCAGACATATAGACACACACACACACACACACACACGGGATTGTCCTTCTGTTTTCGTTTTTCCTTTATTTAGCCCGAGTGTTACACAAACTGTTACTCGTGAATTAAACAAGCAACCGAATCAATGATGCTTTCCCAATGAAGCTGTGACCGGTGTATCAGAATAGTTGTTATTGTGTGACTTGATTATACAGAAATAACTTTCATTTCTATCGCTCTCAATATAAAATTAACCAGGAGTGGGTTCGATTTTGCTCACAATAGGAGCAACACTCACTGAATTCCATAAACATTCACCGCCCGATAAACTTCATCGTAGAGTACAGTAAACAGAGTTCTTGAAAACCGCTGTAAGAGTCAATTGTTATTAGTCAGAAAGGTTCACTTAACAGCCGGCGGCTGTGTCCAGGATATGCTCAATCCAAAGTTACACACAATAGACCCACGTTTCATATTGCACATTGTTCGCGTGATCAAAAATGACTCCGTTATCACTCATATTATGGACTCAAGCTTCTGGGATAGTTGTCAGACGACATCAGTACAATGTTGTCCTTCGACTTGGACAAAGTTACTCAATACATCCAGTTATCGTAGCTACTACATTTCAGTTCATAATTCAAAAATCCGTTCTGCCAAGGGTAACAAGATTTCATGCGATTTCACATAAAGCAATGTGAAAAATGTTACATGTTATGAATGAGTGAGCGTTCCTACCCTGTTAAGTTTTGCTGGTTACACCAAGTTGATCTGCTGGTTAAAAACTGTTGCCTACGTACTGTCCTTTTACAATCAATACAGATACATAAACCTGGAAATGTAGTGTGGAAGTTATTTCTGTTGCAAATTAACATTAAAAGATTCCTGTTGCTTAACAGTGTTCAGTCTGTCCTGTTGGTGCTTATCACATCATCCAAAATGATAAGCCGACCCAAGGTTGGCATATATTCCACAATATAGTACTCAATGGTAATATGTTGCATTACGACAGACGCTCGGATATATTGGTCACGTGCGTTTTGGTAGTCTTGTCATGTTTGAGACTTCGAGGACTCTGTTTGAATTTGTTGTTGTCGTTTGCCGGCTGTTTATGATGTACTTCTTAACAATTATTGCATCCAACAAATGGTGTAACATTTACGTGGCATACCACTGTGTTTGCGACCAACGGCCATTCCTCCCCACTATCGAATAGCTCTACCGTTTTCACAAGAGCAGACACAATAACTCATACAAACAGACAGATGCACAACTCCTGTGATCCATGACCTCATTCGGTGTTGTGCTGATGTTTAACCTAACTGCTACCGATCAAACAAACTATGTTGCACATAGGGTGGTGTTGTATCGGATAGCTGAGATAGAATGCATAAATAAGCGTAGTTTTTTGGCCTATATACATATGCGTGCGTGCTGCGGATTGCTTATGTCCACTTTCTCGGAACATGTGTAGTTTAGTTGAGGTCACATGTGCCCAATGATATGCATACAAGTTCGACGGAAGTATTGAACGGGTGCACACTCAAAACGCACGCGTACAAAGCATCGAAACTTCCAGATCGATAACGAAGGAATAGCTGGTGTAGCTGTCCAACTCGAACTCTGCGTGTTTTCCAGGCGAAACGTTTGACCTTCTGACTTATCATGCACGCTAACATATAGGTGTCCTAGGGCAGCAGTTGCGATAGTAACGAAACTTTGATGGCCCACGTGTTCGCACATTCTGACTATAGTTTTAGCTTGCCTGAAAAGTGTACGTTTGTTACAGTGTCGTGAGCAACTTGGAAAAGATCCGATGAGCTGTTGCAGACAAACCGAATTTTCCCGTCCGGATTCTGCAAACACTGTCAGAGTTTTAGACCTACTTCTCAGCATTGAAGTATTGCAATTTCATGGGCATAGAACCGTGATGAGTTTTTCAGTAATGATCTTGTCTGTCAGTAGCGTACCTACATTGTTTCCTTCAGAACAAGTATTCCCGTTCAACTTCGTGCGGAACTTCACAAAATTATATTAGATCGTGCCTAACTGGTTTAGCAATTGTTTGTCCGAAGTCGTAGACACTGTGTTGATAGGTGGGAACATCAACCTTCGGACACATGTACAGTCACACACTTTCATCCGCAAGAAAACCTACTAATTAGAAAGGGTTGGCTGTTTTTTGGTGCCTTGGTCGAACGAAGTGGATGGTACCATGTCCCCCGTGTTGAATCCGAGGTGTGTCTGAAAACGCTTTCTTTGTGCACTCTTCGTTTAATTTGTGACAAATAAACCGGTAAGTCTAGACAGAACTGTCATCGATCGGCTATCCTGAGTACGGAGTTTACATACTACTGAAGTGTACAAATTAATCACGTGTCCTATAGTAATATAGTAATGGAGAATACTGTATGATGTCCAACTTGGTATTATGAAGTTTGATTGTTGACAGGTGCGTTCTCGACATGAATGACGATTTTTGTAGTGAAACCAGTAGCATTGTTTCATCTGTGGAAGACTGTCTAGAATAGATGTTTTCTGTTGTGATTCAACTGTTGACTTTGTGTGCGGCTTGCTTATATTAATCTTCCGATGATCACAAAGACTGTAGCCTGGTGGAAGCAAGCACGGCTTGCTGTGAATCTAACATCCTTCGGGCTTTGATTACTGGATATGTTCAATCGAGGAAGATATTCGTTTGTGTGACTATCGCAAATCAACTACTGATTCCCTACGATTTTGTCAGCACACCAAAGGACTTTCTAGATTAGTTGCACATGAACCACTAACTCCCTTCCACATGTACACGCGCAGACACCTCAGTCCGCGTACAGATGACGGTTTGCTTGAACACCTATGCGTGAGTATCGATCCATGTTAAGAGATTTGACGAAAATGACCATTTCTCGGTATTTGCATTTATAGACACACACACACTAGACACAGACGTACTTTATCCAACTTTCCACAATTGGACCTAATTGCAACCACTGAGGGAGGGTGGTAATTAGAGAAACAGTAAAATTACTTGGTTTTGGTAGATGCAGTCAGCTACCTATTCATCAAACTTCATATTGCAGAACGGTTTACTGGGCCCACTGAGAACAATGTGCTCAGAGAGGAATAGGGATGGAGATCAATTTGGCCACCGATCGACAGAGCATGGCGCGTATGGATGAGCGTCAGGCAGACAGATCAGATTCATGTTAATATAA
Organism: Paragonimus westermani; assembly: GCA_008508345.1. Taxonomy (NCBI): domain Eukaryota; kingdom Metazoa; phylum Platyhelminthes; class Trematoda; order Plagiorchiida; family Troglotrematidae; genus Paragonimus; species Paragonimus westermani. The sequence goes on from QNGE01001181.1 coordinate 79,931, forward strand.
CTGTCTGTGCAGTTATCAACCCGTTATAGGAAGTAAGTTCGAAAATCTGTAGCTCATAGGCACACACCGTCCAGAACAGAATTAGGTTTTTCCGCCTCTGGAGGACAATCGTAGATTACCTTAGGCGTGCGCGTGCATACATGTACATCCGTTTGTGAGATGGCGAACCAATAATCCATAAGCGGATGGACACACACTCGGCCCATCATTGGATCCGCATGTAGGCACACAGACGCACACACGTGCGCACTGTATATAACTTTCATCATTGTGATCACATGATTGGCCAGATCGCAGGAATCATAACCCCTCTGGGTTGTTTAGCCCAGACCGCATGTTTCCGTTCTCCCGACAATTGCTACTCCACCCGAATGGACGTACACACGCGCACAGGAACGAGTGCGTGCATACACTCGGCCTTTCGTACCCGCGCCGATATGCGAAGAGCATATTTGTCAACCCCCTAACAGTTTGTTATTCAAGAAAATATTTTCTCATCCCTCATACGCATTATTCGCACACGCGCGCGCACATGGACCAATAAGAGGGGCATATAAAAATGCGATTTTTTCTACAACGTGCTACATTCTCTAGGCCGAAGACAAAACTTTGGTCACATCAGTGTTTTCTTTCTAACGGATATACAGCGTTTAGCACAAAACGGATACAAATGAGGCCTCCTCATTTCAAGACCGCATGGACATGCAACAGGGAAAATGAGGCCGGCAAAAGGCCGTCGTCAAAACATACCTCAAGCTTTTACTTTGTACGTCATCAACGTATTACTCGCCAACACTTACGTTATTCAATCCGCCAACTGGACGCACAGTTGCGACGTGAGTTGACCATGCGTTTGCACCTGCAGCAATTACTCCGTCGTATGAATAGTGGAAGCATGCTGAACACCGTGCCATCCAATGGCATGGATCGAGTCAGCCAGTACCCATCATCACAGTTAGTGACTCAAGCCCAGAAACTTCTGGACAAAGTTAAGGACCAAAAGAACTCAGACCAATGTGCAGTGAATAAGCACCCGTTCAAACCATTACAATACAATATAAGTCAAACCTTTCACGGAAAGCAGTTTGATGAGACAGCGGACGTTCATAATTCATATCTGAGTTCAGCTGGTGAGTTGTTATCGTTGTTATATAACATACAACGCTTTTTCTTACTCATAAATAGTAGCGTATACCGATAAGCTACAAAGAAGTACAGCTAAGTGCTAGTCATATTTTATAGGAAGTTTGATAGCCAACGAAACTTCTTGATTGACTCATTTCGATGAGGAGTGGCACCTATGACTCAGTTTCGCCAACAGTCTTTTAGCCCCAGAGGGACCTGGATTACTGTCTGCATATTCACCGGGCTAGTCTAACCACGCTCATCGTTCCAATGACCACAAACTGAGTACAATGAAACGATCATCTTTAAAGCTTAGTCACATTAGTTAGAGGAAAGGTTAGTAGATTTTTTCACTTAAATGTGATAAGTGCAGTTATATGGATGTGGTTTACATTCTGAAACAAAAACAAATCCTTCATTATCTGTCAGAGCATGTGTGTGTGTGTGTTTAACCACTCTGCACTTAATCATCCGCGGGCCTTTCACTAGGCGTGTATACTAACTTGCATGTGCTCCATTTTCGATGTCTTCCATCTAGGTGGACTAAAACCTGATACAGTTGTTCGTGTCTATTACTGTCAACCAGCGAACCTGTTTAGACGAAAGGAAGCAAGGTAATCAGCATAAATACTTTGCATGTTCACCTCCAAACTTTTCACTCTCGTCATGCGAGTGGCTTAGTTCGAGCTAACGGGACGTAACTGATAGATTCATGTCAGTTTCAACTCAAATTGTCTTCAGTTTCACTGCACTTATTAGCTTCACCCGCTCAGTTCAATAATTTTCGTCCCTACATCACTCCTTCTCCTCCACATTTAAACTTGTCTGACAATTAAACTGTTCGTAGAACCAGTAAAAATTAACTTTCATTGGTTGCTATATCAGATTATGTTATCAGCAGAGAATGGATTATCAGCTCAGTACTGGTCACGGAGATTCGCTCTAAGACAACGCTTTCATACAAAAACACAACCCAGATCGATCGTGTATTCGTCCCGCACCCTCAACCGACCTGGGACGAGACCGAGTAAGGAATCATATGTCATGCGCATATGATTAGTTGCCATCGCACCTGTTCGCATACGTAAATTATAGGCACGTGCACACAAACACATTCTGATCTGTCGAGTCAGCGAGTAAGCAAGCAGACCAGACGAGAAGGACCAAATCTATTTTGCTTCAAACAAAAGATGGTCACCACCATCGATGGTGTAGTGGATGGGTACTGAGTTTGGGTTAAACAAGTAAAACACACGCGAACGACGAGAAAAAAATATCGTGTTTGATCAATACTGGAAAATCGATATGAATGGAATACGCGAAGTACGTAACGTTTCGGGTAGGCGATTCTCACACCTGATTCGTTTCCACTGCTTCATTACTTTCGAGTGAATTGATCGGGGAGAGTTTTTTGGTGACATAAGACTTCACAGACGGTATAATTAAAAAGCTTTCACTACGATCATTTTGGACAATGTTTAATAGTTTTAAGCATAATTATCCACCATGACATCTACTCATGTCATATGTAGGCACTAGACTGCCATTTAGTCTTTCTTGACTAGTAAAGCTGTCCGGTTTATGACAACTCATTCTTAAACAAAAATTATGAACTGGAAACCATGAGAATCATGTGGTCTGCCATTTGTTAGCATCTGTTCAACTAAATAATTATGACTCGCTGGCCATAGAGTAATGCACTCTCACAGATTACATGAATGACATTAACGACAGTCTAGAAGTGTTACCAAACGGATACAAAATAAGATTTATTACTAAGCGAAACAGAGGTGAAAAAATACCAGTAGATTGCTAGATCAATCGGGAATGTTCTGGATTACCGTCCTCAAAACTTTTTGATGTCAGAATTAACAGATGGTTTTCATTTGCATAGGTGCTACACAAATGATGTGCATGTGGACCTGTTTAAACGTTTAAGAACATAAGACATTTAGGTCTATATTCATGATTATGGCTGCTTTAGATTTACTGGTTTGAAAGAATTCAACGTATAGGCCTTGATCAGTTCTATCTGTGTTTTTCCAGTCAAAGCTTGTGGCCCAATTTTTGTTGACTGCCAGTTTACAAGTTAGGGGAGCCTTAGGATCAACGGTTCAGACCATCTCAGTAAGGAACCGACCCCGACCCCTACCATATTAACATACTTGCATCGAGTGTATAGGTTAATTAATGGGCCATCCCTTGAGAAGATTGGACAATTTGAGCGTCGCTTATGATCGATCGTAAATTGACGTTACACTCAGGCCTAATGACCTGTGACTAACACGTTCGTCACACATGTGAAATAGTCGGACACAAGTGTACACTAATGATGAGTTTAGAACGGTAGGCCAAACTCGAGTCTATAGTGCTCCAATCGAAACATGCCAGTTTCAGGTCCATCAAACTGAGAAAGCTGTATTCAAACTTGAGTGTCAGTTTATTAAGAACTAAGGATTCTTAGCAAGAGTGCACTGGGACCGGAGTCATGGTGATTATCTGATTGAAATAAACGCCGTAACGTTTACACTAGTCCTCACATGGTCTATTCTATGCAGAATCATAACACCTTAAATTCACTTTTGTAATGATCATCCAATCTAGGCAGAATTAATACACACACTGAATTAGAACGAGAGGAAGAAATAGTTGTACCATTTAAAATTTATTCGCCTGGTTGGGAAGAGTTTGCCAGAGTGCAACCGGTACAAATGAATCTCAATCCAGTTTACGTTAGTTAATATTGTGATAGCACTGGTAACTGCTCTTATTAAATCTGACGGTTACCAGCTACCCGTATACATGAAGTTGTATTACTCGGATAACTTCATGTGTCAACTGGACGACAAATTTGAACTGAATTGTCAGTCATCATTATCTCAGAGTAACCAGAGCAATACTCGCAAGAGAATGTGTTTGAGAGTTTACATGCATCGTTTCAGTCAGGTCTTATGAATTCATTGATATAAAGCTCCACACGAGTGCCTGCCGGAGTACGTGGGTGGACTGAGGTCGATGACATACACTTCTGAATAAAATGCTGCTCGGAGGAAAAAGTCATGGTATGGAATACAGCACATATTTGAAGTGGGTACAGTCGTGTCTTGTGTAAGGTCTCTGTATAATGTGAAGTTGTAAAAACGTCTGTGGATAATGTCTTCAAGGATTAGAATGCCACGTACTCTAGAGCAATGACAGTCTTTTCGTTAGCTAGCTCGTAACGCAGATCTGGCAAAGACACACCTATGATTTTCCAACTAGCAGGTTCAACAGTCACCCGCATCATCGTAAAGTTCGTCACGTGGGTGCAGTCATATTATGCTAAAATTGATATACTATACTACTAGCTAAACAATCAGTCGTAGTATAATATGGATCCAATAAACGAAGGTTTATGCAATCTACAGATATATCTAATTGATACAACATAGTACAACCGAGTTTTTGGGCTGTTCGACACTTCTTGAAAACATACAAAGGTATTCGTCCTGTTGGGACAGACTGTTGGAGAAGATTCTCACCAGCAGTGCCTACGATCACTTGATAGAACCACTAACAATGCCCGACTGTATTGAGAACTTAATAAAGATCATCGTTTGCCCGTGGCAGCATTCGATAATGCTATGCAAACTAATGTCGAAATGTTATGTCACAACTGTCACTTTCGTTACTAGTGGGTATCGGCGTTCGGTGTCACTACACCGAACCTCGCAAACACATTATTTCAACAATTGAGGACGACGAAGATTGGAGGTGTGTAACCGCACTGCTGTAGGTGATTTTCTGAACAGCAATGAATTGTATATAGCAAGCAGAATTTGGTGAACCGAAAGGAAATCGTGATGACTATCGTTTTAAGAGGTCAAGTGTAACAAACGTTTAAAGCACCGAGCTACACTGCTTCAGTTTACCAGTAACGAAAGGGCAAATATCTCAAGGTGGCAACAGTTCTTTTACTCTCTTTAGTTACGTATAAAGAACATCGGAGTATGCGGAACATGTGTGTAGCAACAAGACTAGAAACAGTTAACACTAGGTAGAATGCTGTTAGTTTCATTGCAGACAGACTGCTTATGACAAAAATCCATGCGCCTATAAGGCTGAATGGTGAGCAATGAACTACAAATTGTCACTCTCATAGTTTCGGTGGGGTTTGAAAACATATTATGGTTGTGGCTTCGGAAGATTCGTGTATCTATGGCGTTCGTAGTCGACAACAGCGTTTCGACACACAACCAGTTGGTCAGCTGTTAACTCTGACGCGTGTTAGCTGAAGCTGTGAATACAAACCAAAATAAGATGCGAAGAAAAGTATTCAGAAGGGGTTGGTTGGTTATTGTCGGGGTAACACTGTGGACTACTTGATTGGAACAGACTACTTTCAAATTCCATTGCATGCACAACTAAGGGGGAGGTTTCTGGAAAGCGAGCAAGAAAGGCAGTTGCAAAGCAATCTTCAGCTGATTCACGGATATATTAACTAGTAAAAGGTATAGTATTCTTCGGCAGAAAATGAGTGGATCCTGTTTTTTTACCGCCATCGATTTCAAACGTATTTGGATGCATTTTATTATTTGTAATGTCATTCTTCAACCCCACTTTACAAATCAGTATTTTTCATTTTGGTGTGAGCAAGCTAAATGAAGGTGGCAGAAGTTGACAATTGTTCAAGCATATCTGTGGGCTAAATCTCTCCTTAATTTGTCTTGTTTGTATGAACCATGAAAAAAGCCTTCAATCCAAATTACTAAAAACGGCCAATCTCCAATAGAGTGAGTAAAGTTAGTGTTCATTATGACGCTATACCTTAGTGACGTTGAATAAAAGGTTATGCACAAATAGTCCCATCGACAGTGTTTTTTGTGGGAGGGGGTTCCATTACCATCAGTTGAATTAGGGTAACATTAAATTTTCTTATCTTGGCTTGAAGTTACGTGAGCGCCATCATCTTTCCAGTGATGTCATTCGTCTTTCCACGGGGGGGGGATAACAGTGTCTTTTAATCACCCACCCTTAACGATGCCACTTCAGGTAATAAGATACACGGAAGATAAGCCACACTTTAAAGAAAGTATTGACCTTTTCAAATACATATTTTCGATGTAATGACGTAACTCTGTGGAACACGTTTACCACTGTCTGTTTCCAGTGAAAGGCTATGACCCTTGCGACCAACACTGTTTTGCACAAATCAACGTCACGACCATTTTTTCCATAGCACAGTCTGTTTCACCACGTAACTGTTTGCAAACCAACTGGTAATAATTGTTAATCTTTCGTAGGACGTACAACTCCTATTCTAAACGAGGCATTTTCCAGGCTTCTTTACTCAGTAAACATCGGCTTTCTATTTCGTGCAACACTTTTGTTGAAAAACATGAAGCATGTGTGTGTGTGTGATTTACGAGCAGACGTGGGCCACTCTTTTTGGGTGGGATTCGAACATGTGATCTTTGCGTTTTAGTCAACTCATCCAACAATCTAACAACTCCTGATGCAAACAAAATGCCTAACTTTAATTGCAACGTCGGCTACCCTCGTCAAACTTACCACTCAGAGATGAAATCTAACAGGTTACTTTACCACTTATCCAATTAGCATGGAATGGATAGTAAAACAAACGCAATTAATTCCCTTGTCATCCTGAGTGCTCAAGTAAACTTGACCGGATCTAGAAACATCTATTCTTCCAGATCGGGTGATATTGATGGTTGGGCTGGTGCCATCACTTCCCAATTGGGCGCCAACACCAAACTGGTCTCAAGCCAGCACATCTGAACAATAGCCGACTCGCTCATTCTTCGAACCTAAGAAAAGGAACTGACGATCAAACAAATGTATGGCGGTATCATGTTTGTGACAGAAAACGGTCTCCTTGACGCCAACACTTAGTATAACTTAGAAAAAAGAGTGGATCATCCCGCTCATAGTTCACCCACAGAATGGCGGAAGGAGTTCAGGATGGAATCATTTCCGAACAAGAGATCATGTACTCAGAACAGAGTTAACAAAGAAAGCGCACAGTTTGTGTAAGTTATGGAGCCATACATGCACATTACTTGTTTGCGTGCATATGTTAATCTTTAATGGATCGCACAGGTGCCTAAGGTGTGGTAAAAGCCTGTTTGAATATTGATAAACCAATCGTGGACAACCGTGTGAGGGGCAGTACCGGAACGTTCACGATTTAGCATCCATTCTCTTTGATTATTGCAACTGAACGCTTTATTGTCAGATCAGCTGACGCCTTCCTGCGTAACTGTATGTGTGATGAAATCGAAGGCGTTCTACCCCAATCAACTAATGTAACAATGCGAACGAGATCCATCTCGACCAAATGTGGTACTAATCGTAAGTCTCCCACTTCGTAATTCGATCATTGTCAAGTAAATCGGGTTGGGTGGGTGGTGTACTGATCAAACAGAATCAGTCTTTTGGAGTTCAGTAGGCGACATCAAGCAAAATTATGGTAACCACCGACCCCACTAACCTTGCCATCGCCGATATTAGATTCCTTGGCTGTAAATCGGATCCTAAGGACAATGAACTAGTTGAAGAACGTAGCTATCGGGTGAGCTAATTGTCAGCCTCTATTCTGCCCTACCACCTGTGAAGGGAATTGCGTAGTGATCTGTGCGGTTTTCATCGTTCGAGAGAAATTTCATTACACGTAAGACTGCTGTTAGTGTTGTACGATTCTACAGGTTGGCTGTTTAAATTAGGAACTAATTTCTTCCGGCGTTAAATGGCATACTCACTGCTACTCCAGGCGGGATTTTGTTTCCTCTGATAACGCTGTGCGTATTGTCTTTGAATGTCGGCTAAACCCTAGCCGATCCTATTTAGACAGATCGCTTCAGTCTGATGGCTCATCTGCAGACTAGTAGTCCAAGAGTTTTGTTGTACACAATCAGTGGAGTAATTTCTCCTATTCTGTCAGAGTGCTTGTCATGTTGGTGAGCAGTCAATTGATGTTGACACTAGTGATTCACAATAACATTTGAAGTGATTTTGCACACGTGTGGTAACCACAAACCGGCCAACAAGTTTCAACTCGCCCTGCGCAACAAGAATGTTATTGACCGAGTAGATTGTTAACTGGGATACTGAAAATTACTGAAGCTGAGTTCTTCATATATATTGTGAGATCAGCTAGTATGCTGATTAGATGTTTGTAGCCTATCCAGTTGACTATCAAAAAATTTCACAAACAGAATGGACAACGGTGCAGGCACTCCCGAATGCATACATCAAATGTACAATCACCGATCGAATACTTAACAAATAATGCTTCGTAATGTCCCATCCTAAGCCGTTATCGACCATAGTTGAGCTGATTGAGTCGAACAATACTTGAACAGGTGATCAGTGTGTCTAGAACCTGTGGCGATCAATCCTATGAGTACCGTCGTAGACGGGACGATTGTTTTTGCAATTTGTACATACTTTGTTAATAAGTTTGAACACAATCCACTTCAGGTCGTTACAACGACCTGGAATGATAATTGTTGTGTACTGTCAAACTGAAACTTCGTTTTGACAGCACTGGCTCTGTTCTGGATTCATTACGTACAACTACCCTGATTGGGTTTTGAGTTAGCAACCATTCACGTTATGAACAGAAACTCTTATCCATCAGATCAATGGTCCAGTGAATTTTACTTCTGAGAATGAAGTAATTCTATTTCGATCACCCACAACCTGTTGATATGACTGCTCAAATATGCACAGTTGTTGCAGCATATTGGAACCATTTACTTTTAATGACTATGAACCTGACCAGTAGTTATTATGACTCGAGTAGCAGCTTGTCACAATAGCGAGGTTGACAAATCGAAAACCAGAAAGCTTTACTAGAAAGGAGGAAAATTGTTGGAAAAAACAACAACAATGCTACGAGGAGGAACTAAAATAGGGCGAAGTAGTCACACACTATTGAGTGTTTTGAACAAAATTCATGCTCATACATCAAACATTGTAGTCGGCTGACCGTAGTGACTGAATCGCAGATTATTTGTTTCAGTTTCCTAAAAATCATTCCGTCAATCAATTTTCAATTCAGTTCGTTTAAATCAACACATACCACTATTTACTACCAACTGATTTCTTAGTCCTATCAAGTAAACTGGCAATATTTATCAACAGGCAAGATTTCCATAAATATGTCACTTGGAGTGACGTTAAATTGACATCATTTTGTCGTTAGTGTTGCGTCATACCATTGAGTTTCATTATGAACGATTGCTTGAGGGATTAGTTATGCAAAATCCTCGTTTGTACCAGATATATTCACAAAGTTGAGTATGTTTTTGTGCAGGTACACGTATCATTGGCGAATGACTTTCCAAAGAGACGTCGGCTCACACAGTGTCTTATCAAACGTATCTACACCGTTAATGTGGTGTTTGATTTTTTCAAAAACTACTACGTTTGTAGCACATTATCATAAGTGACAAATGTTTTATTTGTACGTTGCATAATCGTGTTTAACTTTTTTTTGGATAAAACCCTCCTCTCTCATCCCTGTTCGGGGATGGAAATGGTTTCCACAAACACACTTAAATAATGTGATGACGAGTGTATTTTTTCAAGATGTGATTATTCAGTTCCGTTTTTACGTAGGCATACTTAATTATAGGTGACAATTTTCGGAACGTTTATAGTTGATGCTTATCATGATTACAGATTTCATACAATTTCAACTTTACATGAAATATTGAACACTTAACCTCGTTGACCGTTAGTAGGTATTATGAAAGGTTTTTTGAGAACGATAATATCAGGTATAAAGCACTGTTAGCACGACTGTTACCGTATTTCCTCTCGAGAAGCTAGGGCAATCAAAGAGTTGCTCACAAGCAAATGTCGCTGAGTGTTTACATTTGATGATTCGCTTGTGTCAAATGTGAGATAAACGGCCCAGTGTTAAGCACGGTTACCTCATGTAAACGTGGTCGGAGTTCTACTACCGGTCGCGACAAAGGTATACACTATGGACGGGCTGTAGCAAAATGGAAACTCGAGTCAAGTGCCTCTTTTCGAAAGGGGACGATTGGAAAGTCTATGAGAATGTGTTCAGTTTATATAAAAACCAAAATTCTTCAATGCTTACCACTGATTATCACTTCTGCCGCAAAGACTTAACTCAATTAACATTACATTATCCTCTGTCTAAAAATGTGCTGCAATCGCTGGTTTAACAAAAAAATGTAGCTCTGGTAACTTCCGAACTGAAGCATTCCAATCCGTACACGATTGAATTGGGTAAATTGAAGTATACTTCAGGTCACTAATCGTTAGGAACAGTCCGTACAGATATTGCTGACAGACGTGTCCTTGAGAATCTGTTGTTGGTGATCACCACATGCCGCGTTAAAAACATTATTCTTTCTCTCCTTCGACTATGTACACCCCTCACAGTTCATTCGGATGGATCACCAGAAATGTATCGTGGTGCTCACCCCGAAAGACGTGTTAGCCCTCCGACTGTAGAGGCTTTAAAAGAAGTTGGACAATTAAGTCTGATTTCTCACATCGATGGTCTCGAGGTACGAACAAATCGTGCAGGTCCGGAGCTATCAAGCCCAAACGCGAAACACAATGAACAAACTGGTGAAACTGCCTTAGATCTGACTGTTCATGCGACGAGCACGACAGGTCATGTGCTTCATCGACCTTGGGACTTTAATGAAAGTTCTAACTGTGAAGAGAGCATAGAACACCAAGAAAATGTGGAACCCTGTCTGCTGCGTGACATATGCAGAAACAAATCCGTGGGGTCGGCAAGCGATGTTCCGACGTCCAACAAAACATACACGCTTCCCAGCTCATCAGCATCTATTGTAAACATAGAATATTCCAACCGCACATCGGCCAAAATACGGTTCACAGATACACCAACATCAGCTTCTTCAAATCCGACGGGCAGTTCTTTGGACTTCTGGGCCGCTGCCGCATATGCTGCTGCTTTGGCACAGAACTCCGAACAAGGGCCGTTTAGTCAGACAGACCGCCAACCCACTTGGGCAGTACCTAACACCTTGACCAGTCCTGATCAGAGATTTAGCAAGTCACTTGCCACAACTCCTGGTTTCGCGGAGATCCCATTGTTTACCGATCTGCATACGACCGAATCAGCGTCACAGTCACTGTTTCCCATCGGGTCTTCCTGGTCTTCTCCTATGCCGTCTGGGCCAATTCTCTCCACTGCGTCCCATCCCTTGCCAGAACACTTATTAGTAAACTCAAACGGCACATTATCCTCTTACCCGAGAGGATTGAATCCAGATTCTGGAATGATTGACGATTTCGAGACGGACGATTCATCAGCACGTTCGAACAATATACGACCGAATTCCCCAGGTGGAACCCGTACTCGTCCATCTGAAGACTATTTGGAACAATTCATGAAAGTGGACCCGTCACAGAATATCCTCTGGCGTCAGTTGGCTGATCGATTCCAGCGAACCCTAGCCCCAAATCAGTGTGGTGTGTGCAACAAGATTTTGAGTTGTCGAAGTGCTCTGACAATGCATTATCGCGTCCATACCGGTGAGCTAGTGAGAGAAAATTTCTTTTGGGAAGGTCATATTATCATTTACTTGATAGTTCCAATTGCAAATCTTTTAGCTCCAGGTGTTACGCACCAGAATAATTAGCAGTTACACAACAGATCGCACGCACGTTATCAAATGTCTAGAACACATGAGACAATAAGATTGATTCTAGTCAATATTGTAAATCACATGTTCCATGTTTATACAGTAATGTATATGGGTGCGTTGATATGAGATGTTCCTGATAAATCATGCCTTTGCATAAAATACAATGGTCCTTGATTCTAAACCTCAGTCACCCACACTTTTTTCAACCAACAATGTTTAACGGGAGTCGATATAAGTTGAACATCGTTCACGATTGAGCGCGATTATCTTATTCCCATATATTCTTCAGTCAGCTCCCTTGGAATTCGTGGGTTTAATAGAGTAGTTACTGTGTCTCCTCTCGGGACGATCGGGTAATTCGATCACTGCTTACAAGCCAACGTAGCCGAGCGCCTGTATACTATAAACCAGTCGTGTCTAGTGTGAAGTCAACGGTGCAGTGGTCAACATGGTTGCCTCATAAAGGCATAGCGGGAGTTCTGTTCCTGGTCATGACAGGGACATGCACTACTGAAGAGTTGTAACAAGATCAAAACTCGAACCTAGTGCTTTCCTTCAAAAGGGACCAACTAAAATTTCAATGGGAATGCGGGAGCTGCGATCACTTTTGAATAGTTTTATTTATGCAAACCAAACTGCCCTACTACTCACTAGTAGTCAGTTGAACTGACCTTATATGCAACATGACACCATTTTATCATTTCATGCCACGCTAAGTAAATTAATATTTGTCATTGGTGATCAATTGCATTCTGGTCCGTCTAGTTGAGGTCTACCAGTGAAGTGAAAGACCTATCCAAGGCAAACAACATCCACAGCACAAAGCCACTGTACCATTGTTGTTACATTACTTTCCACACTTGAGGGATACATTCGGTCAGATTAGAGCACAGATATCCGGAAATGTCTTGTTTGGTACTCAGGTAAAAGCTATGGTACAGTTTCTTTCCAGCACACTTGAGGCGGTCTTCTACTGCCATCTGATTAAACCAAATTTGAGCACAATTTAATCTATTATGCTTGTTTCCTTTCCTTCAGAAGAACGTCCGTTTGTGTGTATCATCTGTGAGAAACGTTTCTCTACCAAGGGGAATTTGAAAACACATTTAGGGGTAAGTGTATGCTCATTAAAGCTATCTGAAATCAGTTTTACTGATATGAGGTGAATTTGGAACTAGTTGTCCGCTACCGATACAATGTGATTGTGATTCCGAGTATGAATAATTGCAGCCGTATCATATCTGTGTGATAAGTCACAATGGTGTAACACTGAGCACTTGAAGTTGTTTACCAGTTTTTAGTGATTATCGCTACGAAATTCCAATAAGGTGGCCGGTTGTGGTGCTTGTTTAGGCTGCTGAGCAACTCTTCCGTTCGTCAGGTGTACAGATTCGAAGCTAACGCTCGGTGTGTTAGTCAACAGATGAACAATAGTGAGCAAAATTAGACCGGGGATTCTCTGTGGCTATGACCCCCCATGACTGATAAATACAAGTTGGTATACCTGCCACCCATTGTATTCATCAGGCGGTATTCCTGTGAAACAAACAAACTGTAGCGAAATCTTCCTCTTATCAAAGCTTGCTTACACAACGTTCTAATCGTTAAGCCGGTTCCCAAAACCCAACTGTAATTCGGACTTTACATTAGCTTCTAATGTAATTAAACAACCATCTGAACTATCAACCAAGTCTCTAAATAATTGAGACAAACGAACTCTCAAAAATCTATCAAGAAAGTCATTTTTCAATTAAAACGTACCATCGGCAAATAAATGTAATGTATTTAAGAATAAAATGGAGAAAAGTTTTCCGCGAACTTGTCAGATTTTACAGTTTTCTGGTCGTTTGACTTGGTTGACAGTTCCTGCAGTTCTGTCAAATTTTCTTGCAACTCGTGCAAGACAGTCCAGAAAGACTGTTGAATAGTTTTGCAATGAGTTAACAAGTGAAAATTTAACCGTACCGTTTTATCTATTGCACACCACTCTAAACATTCAGTTGCATACTGTAAGGCTTTAAATGTTATTGTGGATAAATGAAAGTTTGGATATAGTGAAATTCTTACATGAAAATATCATTGCCGCCAAATCAGCATACGACATAGAGCATATTCACAAAGTAAGTTAAGGAATGTAGAAACCACGATAAGATTGCTGAGACGTTTTCAGTAGTTTTAATGTTTTAGACTTCCGTATTGTTTCACAGCTCACTCATTCAACCATTCCATTGGCAGCAACATCACGAAACTATTGAAGCTTACCGCAACGCAGTAGCCATCGCCATGGCAACCGGTGGTACACTGCCTCGACCGCCACCAATGTCATCTTCGGCCACTCTTCCCCCACCGGGAACAAAAACGGAGATCCCTGTTTCACCTTCACAGATGAACAAGCCAGAAGCCGGTGGCCTATCATCATCCGTTTGTAATACTGCTGGGGAAGGACTGATGCGAGTACCATCACCGACCGATTTGTCCACGTTAGTCAGCTGGGGTCAATTCCCGCTACCACCGTGGCTATCTAACACGGGGTTCTTTCCGTTCCTTCATCCACCAGTCATTTCGGGTATGGAGTTTTGGAAAACAGAAAATGGCGCAGATCGTGCATATCGAAGTCTTATCGAATCGAAGCAAATTGGTGAAACTCCAAGAAAAGACTATTCGACTAATTCCATATTGGCAAACGACGAGGTGAAAGCCGGATTCAGTATACCTCGAGAGACTCCATCACCAGCATCAAAAACACAGACGGGTATCACCGATATATCGGTTGAAACTGCATCCAGATTAACCAAATCTACGATGTCTGTTCCCCGTACTGCCAGTACACCCGTGAAGCATAAAATTCTATCCGGATTACCAGGACAAATGATTGAATTGCCCCTGTTATCCGCAATGGAGCGGTGTAATTAATTTGCCTCCAGTCTGTACTTCCAAAAACTAGGGATCATTCCACTATTTCTGCAACCCTTTCTCGTATGTCATGTTTAAGTTACAACACTTTCAGCATTCTCGAAATACATTTCCGTAACATACAACTGGACTACTACCTTCTATAACAATCCAAACTGTGTGACCACATCCGGAGAGCATATACCCCTTGTTTTCCACCGCAGCATAATGTGTTCTGTCCAAATGACCATCACTCAGTTACATGGATACCTATGCACGTGAAGCGGTCACCATTTCCTACACTATGAATATGCACATTCACCTCATATATCAATATACTTTACTTTTTCAGAAAGAAAACACAATATTGTACTCATGCTCGGAGTTGTTTAACTTTCCGTTCATCTGTTGGGATATATACAATCACGTCAGTTCAACCGAACACCATCTATTTGATGTCAGAATGTGCTGTGGAACAGTTCGCTATTTTCCTTAGCCAGAATTTTACCACTCAGCTGTTACATTTATCAACAACGTGTATTGGCGAACTAATTAATCGAATGAGTACGATTGCATGAGTTTTGTTGTCTAGTCATTTGAGGTTTCCGCGAAATTTCTCTGAATATTTGGAAGGTTGTTTTCTGTTGCTTCCGATAGCTACTTTGTTCGGTACATTCCACTATATCTTGGTGTGGGAACTACGCTTTGTTTGACGCATTATGAAGGTTCAGTATGATGTACCATTTTTGAGTATGGTCTTTAAACTTCTAGGTTGCTTTAAACATAACGGAAATACGTAAAACGGACACGCAATTTGAACTGGCCCGTGAGTACACAGATTGTAGCCAACTGAACCGCAAATCATATGGACTTAAAATGGGTCCCGCGATCATCATCATCCACATCATTACTAGCACCGCAACTTTCATTAGGTGACAGTTATCTAGCAACTGCGGTGCGGCAGAGTTTCTAACTGCAGTTGGGCATACTATTG
The DNA here is from genome assembly GCA_008508345.1 of Paragonimus westermani. Taxonomy (NCBI): domain Eukaryota; kingdom Metazoa; phylum Platyhelminthes; class Trematoda; order Plagiorchiida; family Troglotrematidae; genus Paragonimus; species Paragonimus westermani. The sequence goes on from QNGE01001181.1 coordinate 95,606, forward strand.
GCTAAAACGTCATCTGTGCCACGTAACAACGACGGAATGTTCGTGGTTGTTACGTCTGTAGGCTATTGAGACCCCTGATGCAAACAGAGTTTGATTTGTTCACATCCTGATAGCCTGGGAAAGAACGGTCGACTCCAGGTTGCCAGTACATGGCAACGAGTGCTTCAATGAACAAACGCACTGTGTATTATGAGACTCAGGCTATAAAGTAACACCACATTGTGGGCAGTTTCGTCATTGTGTAGACGCATCAGGCAAATATAGCTTGAGAGGGATTCAGAAAGAGTTCGGCACAAACAGCAGAGGTTGTCTGTAAGAATCCTGGTCCGACATCCCCTAATTGATAAATTCAAACAAGGTTTAACCTCACAGGTTGATGCCAGCGTTTGCAAGGTAGGACCTAATGTGGAGTTTGCTTTCATGGACAAATGTGGTCGGCTGTACAGAACTCCAAGTTGGAGTAAGGCATCAACAATTTTTCCTAGTGGCCTTACGTATGCTTCTCCCTTAGTAACAAAAATGCATAACCATTGACCTTTCTTTCAGAAGTTTAACTTCGGCTACAAAACAAATATATGTTGACCTAAATCAGTTGCATTCGCGCCACGTTCCAGGAAGAAAATCAAGTCTTTTTTCTGTTCTCCGTGATGCGTTTGGCGGTAAGCATAATTCAAGATGTCGAGCGCTTATGGAAGGCTTAGTTGTCGGTTAACTGTACGAACTGTAAATCTGGGACACTATTATGCTGGAGGTTCATGAGCATGTGTGCGGATGTAATGGACATCATAACAAACGCTGTTACATCCACTGCACAACCAGTTGTTTAGTTTTGAATTCCATGTGTTAGAATACTGTTACCAACTGTTAACTACGACTTCATATAAATTGAATATCACCCTGAAATGATCGCGGTCGTTGCATTCTCATGGACTTTCCAACACACCTCTTTTGAAAAGAATCACTAGACTGGAGTTTCGATTTTGTTGTAACTCGTCACCAGTACACATCCTTGTCACTGTACCTCCTCTCGCGGCTATCTGGCAGTCAGAACATTACTCAAACAAATGTTGTTGAGTGTTCCTATATGATGATTCAGTCGTGCCTAGTATGAGGTTAACGGCGCGGTGGTCAACACAGTTGCCTCACGAAAGCGTAGCCGAAGTTCTACTTCCGGTCGTGGCAGTGATGTGCATTATTGATGAGCTATAACTGGATCGAAACTCGATCCAAGCGCTTCTTTTCGAAAGAGGCCCACTGTAAAGGTTTATGAGAGTACGACAGCTGCGATCAGTTGCGAGTGTTCATTTTCTATGAAAACCAACCTCCACCTGCTACTTACCTACCGTATATCTAATCTTGTAAAAACAATTTTGGTTTTAGCGAACAGAACCGTTTTCGATCAATTCTCTTCTTAGGCTGATACAGTCTATCGAAAACAGTTCTGTTCGCTAAAGCCAAAGTTGTTTTACATGACTTCTACGTGGATTTTCAGTTATTTATCTAATCACAGACTGCACACAGGAGCAGGTAGGCAGACCGTTATTTCTACTGAGTGTCTTCGGAGCATTTTTCCCGCCTTCTCCAGATGACCATTCTGAATGGTTCAGTCTACCGTGATCAAGTTTCATACACTATGAATATGTACCTTGTCCGTCCCACACTTTTCGCCCGCTGTTCTTACAAAATGCGGAACAAGTTTTAATCAATTAGAACATAGCTACGTGCAAAAATGGAGGATAAAACGAACAAGCTATGAGACAGGGAGGAAACTTGCCCGAACACGCAACCTACACACACACACACACACACACACACACACACACACAC
>QNGE01001181.1:97481-139333 GCA_008508345.1 Paragonimus westermani
ACACACACACACACACACACACACACACACACACACACAGACGTATGCGAAGAAAGCACTCAAACATTTGCGCTATGATGTTCACTGCAATATACGACAGGTAGGTTTTCGCACCACCCACTTACATCGTTTAACGCATCACTACCAATCCACCAGCCTGTGAAAATATGAGAATTCGACAAGAACAGTCTTCAAATCCATACGCCACGAGTTGTATAATCGCGCCGATGGTGTTATATTGTAGCATATGGACATCGTTCTCACGCTTCGGTGAGCTGACAATGAGTGTCCTGTCGATTTGTCTGTGTGCGAGTACAGGTTTGTTCAAACGTAGAATGTCGAAGAAATCAGTCTCTAGTTGGAAGCATAAATAACAAATCGGTCTGAACAAAATCAACGAATGTTAGACGATGGGAAATCAATTCTGTAGCAGATTGTTGCAGTCATTAAAGTGTTAGACGATCCGGACAGTTGAATTCGATTGCCAGCATCTGAGTAGCGAACCGTTTTAACACAGAAAAAATAACACAAAACACCGTTTTCAAACCGTGTTCTTTTTCATGTACTAACGTCTTTCTATGTGAACCCACTTCTATGATTTATAAGTTAACCTTACCTGGTGACATAATTCCAAACATCCCTATTCACCTACAGACAGTCGGCATGTTTATTCCTAGTTGTTACAGGTGGACAAGTTCGTCAACTGAACCGACACACCTAGACATCATGTATTCTGCCCTGCCATGACAACTAGACGGACGTCACTACCAAACCTTGACAAGACAGAATGATCTAATGCTTACCTGCCGTCGTTCTGCTGGGTACTGATGTGATATATAGTCTCTTCAGACTCACTACTAACATCCTAGCCCCGAGAGACATTATTCTCACATGGCTAACCTGGTAACAGATTCCATTTCAGTCAGGTGACAGTTGTGACCGGTTTTCTTAAGAGTTCCACAAAGAAACTCTCCCATGCCTACTGGACATGGTAGGAGTGATTAACATATATGCATATGTCCGATCCTATTGTTATACATGCGGACAGTCTTTCAGTTTGACAGGTCATTACGCAAATTGAGCCTGAGTTGACAATGATAGTTAGCCCATGTACCTTATTTCAACAATGCAGAAGAATGACCACATTTTGGAGCAGTGAATTCTGCTGATGGACGTTTTCGCTCCTAATGCAGTGATATGAACTGACAATAACATGAAGTAAGCAAAACGCGATGAAGAGTGTTTGGTTGTGCCTTTAATAGAACAGTGTACACACCCGTCTACAGAGCAGCTCATTTATTCGAACATGCGCACTTGCAAATATGCATGAAAAAGAAATCAATTTAGCTTATTAAAAAGAATCGGTCAAGTGTCAAAAGTTAGTCATTTAATTGATTGGTCGGAGTGTGGATAGCACTCTCACATTCTAAACATCCAAAGCATCCCGAGGAGGGTGGAGGTGAAGAGAATCCATTTTCCTACTCGGAAAGCTTACTGGCACACGTTCGCATGTAACTACGGTGTGCTTTGTGAATGGTACGTATAGAGATGATGGATGACTGATGCGGTCGGGAAACGATTCAATTCAATTCCACAAAATCATCACCCATCCTAGTCTGTCCAGTGGATATGTGAGCGCTTTTAGACAAATGAAAAGACCGTTGATACCTCAATGATAAGGCAACTGTGAACTAGTGGGTAGGTTGGTGGATGGTTGGAATTTAATTCTAACATATGCCATTCATTGGATGATTTATTATTTACCCAGTATATCAATTTACAAATTGGAAAGAAACAAAAACGCTATTGCTATGCTGATAATCATTGTATTAGACAATTTAGAATACGCAGATATTAATTCGACCAAAATAACGGTTAACAATGTTATGTTTTTAAAAGCCCTATTTATCTTTGAACCTTCGAACCGTAAGTAGTTCGGATTGAAGCGACCATCTTGTGTAGCCTGTTGATGATTGGTATACGGTACTATTCTGGAGCAGGCGGGTTATGTTATTCAAACTTAGTGCAAAAATATGCGGTTGCTTACATCAAGTAGACTACATACCAACTGGAATTGTGCATTAAAGAAGGCGCACGACACAATAAGTCATCTCTTAGTGATATATAAGCTAGAAGATTATCCAGTTTTTGTTGCATATGTCATTCTATACAAACATACAATTTGTCATGATTATTTGACCGCACTGAAACATGGATTTCGTTTATCGTGGAAAATTCATTGACTGCAAACACGACTGAGAAGGTGAACCAGAATTACGTGTAGTTTGTAATTATCTACAGAATGATTAGTTATTGATATGTCCGTTTATCCAACTTGTAAAAATGTAAATTTAACACAATTTACTACCAAATACAACTATCGATTTTTTCTTGTAACAGGGCTTCCCGTGAACGACAGCACCAGACTTGCATCCCATCTTTGTAAGAGTTCATCTCTAGCGAACCGCCTTATCGTGATCGAAATCTGGATCCTGACTGATGGAACCGTGGGACCGTCGCAATGAATAAAGCGTCAATGACCTTATATTAGATACGGCCAAGTTATTCTACTTAAATAATGGGGTACATTTTATTTGGATAACAAGTAAAGACATAATGATCACCAACTGGTTTCAACAGGATAGTTACTACGTCTCCTCTCGAGACCAACGGACAACCTGGATATTACTGAAGCAAACGTGACACTGTATTCACATATTATTGGTCGAGCGTGCCTCAGTTGAGTAAAGTATTGCGAAGACCAACAAGTCTGCCTCATGAAACATGGCCACATTTAGAATCTAGACCTGGTAAGTATATGCACTACTTATAAACTCCAAAAAGTGCTAAGCCCAACCCAACGGTCTCCTGTCGGACTAGGCTGAGTCGTATGTCTATATGAATGCAAAAACTGTGATGAAGTTTGTGATGTTCAACTGGAAATCGACTAAATCCCCGACTACTCCGCGGTGGTCTTAACTTTCGCTTAGCAGGTTTAATGAGAACGAATTTTCGACCTGTCTCATAAATTCTAATCACGAAGCTTTCGTCTGAGTGTTCACGTTGGACAATTCGATGGTACCTAATGTGAAATCAATGGGATAGTGGTCAACACGGTTGTTCCACGATAACATGGCCAGAGTCTTAGTCCCGATAGTGGTATTGTTGATGAGCTCTAACAAGAGTGAAATTCGAGTATAATGATTCCATTCGAAGGGGCTGGCCAACAAGTCTGCTGAGTGTAAAATGTATCGCCAACTAATACTGGTGCTGAGCTTGTCAACCAAATCCCTCACTCCTTCCTATTAGTACAAAAACAGTTGTTTAATCAGGCGATCCAAACTCAACCAACTTGGTCGTAACACAACAGAATAATCAGGTCTTTGCCACCAGACACATTGGAGTAAGCCGATTTCAGAAAAGTCGGCACTCGTTCGAAGAGCAAATACATGCCAAATATCATGACGAATTTTTTAACCTGCTTACCAGGTTATTCATAAGTCTACCAGAGGACACTTTCAAAAACGAAATATGACCAGTTAACAAACGTTCAAATTAGGAAATGCCCGATATGCTGTCCGAATTCATATATACACAACAGTTTTAGTTTGTGCTGTTGTTGATGAAGTCCACGTGAAAGTCGACAATTCAATACAGAGCGAATGCTTGGGAATAAAAAGGATTTTAGCAGAAATGTTCCTTCTTGGATCTGGTAAAATTGCTCAGTACTCCATGAGAAACCTCGATACACCTGAACTCGAGTGCTCAGTGGCGCCACTGAAAATGTGGCGCATTTCCCAGTAATGCATTGAACATTGCAATGGGATGAGACAATCAGTTTTGGAAAGCACTTGTATCGGTAGGGTGACAAGTCAGTAGGTAGGTTTCAGATACTGCTGTGATGCACACATGATAAAAGATGGCACATTCAGCAATTAAGGCCTGCCACCTCACGATATGACGGAATAATTTATTCCCAACGAGCATACGAAATAATTGTACAGATAATTTTTATAGCGCATAGACAGTGAGTCGTGCTGAAGCTTGTTAAAGCGTGCTAAGACAGAGTAATCTCCGTCTAAGTCAGAACATACAGTATTGCGGCATTCACGAAAAATAAGACACAGGGAAGTGTTGTTCCCTTCCAAGAACTGACCCTAACACGGCAATTGCAACGGCATATGTTAAAGAAAAAGACATTAGAAGGGAAACAAAATATTTTTATAGGAATGGAATTAAAAACTATGGACGAATACCGTCTTTCAGAGTATTTGAATTCGAACAAATAAACGGTTTCATCAGTAGGCTGATTTCTGTTTAGCAAAATACCTCTGTCGGGATTCGTGGAAGCATCATCAATGGTTATCTAGAGGAGTATGAACGACACGAACGAGCTATTTCAAATATTCCCCTCTGAAACACGTGACCCCATATCACCCTCTAAATTACGCTCAAGACAACAAGTGTGCAACAAAATGACTGAAACTGTTAACTGATTTCCTTACGTATCGGTGGAATTATTGTACCTTCCCAGTAGACGATTATTTTATTATTGAGAGTGCAACTGCCTAATGTTTCTCCGAAGAGTTCACAGGGAAAATCATCACATTGCTTGAGGATGACTGACAGTAAGCCGTCTGATCACGCAAGTTTTCCAGTTTCAGTCGTCTCCGCCGCTTGCACAGTCTTTAAAGCTCGGGAGAAGAGACGTAGTTCAGCGGTGTCCAGCACACAGTCCAACCTACAGTTGACACATCCTTCGATATATTGTTTGGTCCTGACCACATATAGCAATCCCTCCAGCAGGTGTGCCATTCCTAATGCAATACGATCTTTGTGATTACTATCCACAACTAGGTGGCACACTCAGTTGCAATGGGGTAGGCACGCTTATCTTTCAGGGAATGGGTTTGGACGGACACGATGTAGTGTTCAGAACAGTTTATTTAGGTTAACTTCGTCAATCTGTTCAGAAGCTCATGGTGGAATGTCACCGGTTAAATTTGTTGCTTGTGGAAGAAAAGAGAGTTCACCCCGAATTTTTTGCAACCAGCATGAAGAGTGTTCAATAAGCAGTCTCATCCTCACGCGTCCGAATGTGTCAGTGAGTTTTTTAAAGACCTATTGATCTCTTGGGACAATAACATCTAATAAGTACGAGGTTCCCCAGTGTTATCCCAGGGGATTATCAGTCGAGTATGTGCGCGAATCAAATTGATGTGCGCACCCAACGATCAGCCAAGAACTGACTCCCCTAAAAACGCAGAAGGGATCGGAAGCTCATGTTCAGTGGATTTGGCGCGGCCACACATGTTGACGAGTGTTTGGACAGAACTAGATTTAGTTTGTGTCTGAGTGTGTGAAGTTTGTGATCCCAGGTATGGCAGGCTTCCCACTCGTTCGTGTTCGTTCACCTGACTGCTCGCAGAGCGCGAGCGAAACTTGAATGAAAGTAATCAGATTCGCGCTTCACATGCGTGTGCAGCAGCCGTGAGCGTGGAAGGGGTGCAACCCTGCATTCAACATGATCTTTAAATTATAAGCCTGCTCTACATGTTGTGGTGTCAACAAGACCGATCGAACCTGTCCAATTTATCAGAACTCATTTATTTATCTCTCGGGTCAATGCATGCTTAGATTGGAAAAGTGTGGCCAAAATAATTTCATGGAGGGAATTGATTCCTGGTGTTCCGGTGTGGGTGTGTGATCGGGTTACAGTTTAACTACCAGATGATGTCTACACATCCCCACTTGCGGGGAGTTTTTTTTCGAAAATAACGACGGGATGACGTTTGCTTTGATGACATTAGCAATCAACCACGTCGACCGTTGAATGGAAAACAGTGGAAGCTATGTGGGCGGCTATGCAAATATGTGATACACTATATGAGTGGTAGGCGCCCAGTTGGCTAGATTAGTGTGGTTTATCATATAGTCGGTCTACGATAGTGAAGGCTGCATTCTTTAACGTACGACCAATGGTATAGTTTGTCAGAAAGAACATCCTGTCACAGTGATCCTTCCTGATCCGGAAGTTGCCCAAGACTATTAGAAAAGCTGGAGAATACCCATCAGTCAGCTAGGCACGCTTCACAAGTACGTAACGTGTGAACGACGTGAAACAAATGGGGGTACTGGACAGCTTGTTTCATTGCTGTTGAGATTTTTAAAGGAATCATCGAGAAATCCCAAAATGCATGCACTATCTTCTGGTTAATGGTTGAGCTTCTCTTCATCGCTCTATCACTGAAAATCCATGCTGTTTCCAGTTCAAACAGAACGAGTCGTACTGGAAATTGGATGCACGGGTTATCGAAGTGGAAGACTACCCAAGAAACTGCCATTGCCCTAGAGGCACTTCATACATTAATGTACTGAAGTTATTCTCATAAGTAAACATTTTCCATTGTGGATCAGCACAGTAAATTCAATCGCTATGGGTTCATTTTTATTTCGTGAATCCTTCTACCATCAACTTCAGAAATTCTCTCTCTGTGGGGTCTGGAAAAAAAGAGAACTTTACTCATTTACACCATAACTACGTATTTGAACATTACCCAATTTGAGCTGCAGGTGGACTTTACAACCATTCGTCTCGAAAAAGAACTACTAGACCAGAATTTCACATCTGCTGGAGCTTGCCGGTAGGGCACATGTTTGTTGTGAGCAAGGTTTCAAGGCTCCATTTCACCGTTTCCCAAGATAACCTTGGATGGCGACTTACATCAATCACGACATAACAAGAGTCACTGATTTAGACTATAGTCGACTATGCAACATTCTTTTATGAACAATGCTGGACTTATTCGATCTCCTTGAGGAGAGCAGATCAGCCGTTGTGTTAGGCCCAATCGACGACCCCACGGTTAGAATCCGTCATTCCAGCTGGAATCTCATGATTTATTTTGCTTACCCAGCAACTTTTGGAGTACTGTTAAGCGGTCAAGTCACTATAAGTTGCATATGTGATTGCAGTGATCATCCTCAGATAGTTCTTCTAGCCAATCCTTTTCAACAAGGAACAAAATGAGAATTTTACTCTCCAATTAAGTCTGGCCAGTAGTTGCATCAGAGTGTCAGTTGTTCTTTGTTTATTTAAAACAAGCTGTTTTAGATTTGAGCAAGTATTTTCAACATGAGCAGATCCTGAACGCAAAGAATTTCAACCTTCGGTTTGTCTAAATGATATCCCGGTTTTCCAGAAGGATCCTTTAAAAGTCCCACTCTGCTTAGCTCAAGGATGTTTGCAAGTGTGTGCTGTGTAGGTCGATGAGCACCTGGGGGCAACATAACGGTCTATAGACGATTAAATGTTTCGTTCGTTTGCGTAACTTAAGGCCGCGACTAGTTCATTCCCTAGATTCTGACCATTCATTTCTCAGCTTGCTGAAATGTGCGAAGATTTATCCATTCCGATATCCCTGTACTCCGGTGACTCAGTGACTCGTATTTTGTAACAAATCGGTGAGGTTTCTAAAAGTTTTCAAGTTACCTCACAAGCTTATTCACCAAATCAACAAAAATTCAGCCTCAAAAATGCAAGGCTTCTTCTGGCCTACATTATTCATTAGATAGGAAATATGGCTGTCACATCTGAGACGGCAAAAATTGACTTTTGGTCTGTAGCGTAAGATTTTGGTTAAAATTGGTAGAATATCGTCTAAAGTTGTCGGCAACCTTCGCATCATTGAGATAAGAAACGCCATTTATATCCACTGAAATCTTACATCACTCACAACAATAAAAAACCGCTTGGTAAGTTCGATGATGTTCTGTTATTCAAACTTGTATAGAAGGGCTAATGAGATACAGTGCAAGCCTGCAAGAATGTATGGGCAAATCCTGCGGAGTTGAGAATAATGATGTACAACGGACTCCAGAATGTATTATGTGCACGCGAATAAAAAAGAAAGGCGTTTAAGTAAACACGAATTTGTTAGCCTTTAAACAATTAAAACCATTCATTCCATCAGTTGTTTCGTGTAAGACCTAAATCAAACAATGCAAACCAGTCGAAACCACTACATAAGCAGTTTTTATGTCACAGTTTGTTTACTATGCCAATTATGCAATATCGTCTGCTTGGTCTATGAAGAATGTGTTTGCCAGGCAATGTAACAATCGTGTGCCGGGACGTTGGCACTGTGGAATCATTTTGGATGTGGAAGTTTACAAACTGGCACCGATTAGTGAACTAATCGTGTGGGATATGTAGGCTACATCTATCAGTCTGAATTCGCGTTAACAGGCAAATCCATCGTGGACTAATGAATGTACTGTCCTAGTCAGAATAGAGTACCGATAGCTTTCTTAATTTAAGGGGAGGGATAAAGCTTACTAGGTTTGAAATTTTGGGGAAATGTTTGTGCGTAACTTTCCGTAAATTACACTGTTCTCTGCACTAAGTAATTATTCGCCGTGAAACATACATATTAAGCAATCGACCTGTAACGCAAGACAGATGGGCTAAGTGTATATTACCATCCATCCTAGTTGAAATCATATACACCAGGTGGCGAATTTAAGAGTGGGATATTCAATATGATGTGGAAAGGAACGAATCCATTACAAACTAGTTATAAGGTGGATTACATGTTTCCTAATCTACATTCTTTGACTAATTTACGGGCGTTGCAAATTGTTGACTACAGATTACCTACCGAAATGTTATTAATTATTCTGAGGGGTTGAGAAGGTGACAAAATGTTAGTTACCCTCTGATCATAACTTTCTTTGCTTTGAATTGTACAACACGTTGGTTTAAAGGTAATTACACTACAAGAATATTGTTACAGAGAATTTACTCAAGTTTAAATAGTTAAAAGTTTAGTTTATTTGTTTGCAATGTGTTTGAAGACTTTTTCAATTCATAAGGAAACACTGATTCTTACAACAGTGATTTGACTTGGAAAACAAACTTTTAGTTGTTATCTTGCCTACTTACTCATACAGCTATTTGTTGCATCAGAGTAGTTTGGGATGGACCAGCTGCCAAATCCACGTCATCCACATTGATCGGACTAAGTGACAGACTGATATCTATATGTAGTACTATTATGTGATTATTACTCTGTTTATCCACTCCACAATCAGGTTGGTCCAAGTTTGGTGTGATCTGTTCACAAACGTTGTTCGAATCGTTGGTAAATACCACTGAGTAATGATGAACCTTGAATTACAAAATTCTGACGCCATTCACATAATTTAGTAGCAGTTGGTTTTACAGACAGTTCACAACTGGTTAATTCAGTAATCAGCCATCAGTGTTGGACCCACACACTGATAGAATACATGTGTGGTACTTGCAGTAGTTACGAAAAAATCTTGTTCTTGCTTTTCACTAATGAGATCAGTACATATGTATCTCCTGTTCATTAACCTTGCATTAGGCAAACGAGATTTTGGCAACTCACCAAATACTTGTGAGTGGTAACCAGTTTTTGATAACCCTATTCACGTTGAAGACACGATTTCAATTAATCAATTAAATGAAACTGTGGTTATTGATGAGTAGCCTGAGATTTCGATGACAATAAGATCTAAGTCCGGTGATGGATCTAAACAAGACTGCTGCCGTTTCAGAGAAGTACATTCTGCTCATCTGTTCAATTTATCTGCCCAAATTTGATAAGATATTGAGGCTCAATTGATATCACCGGTTGCGGCAGTGATTCGCTTGATCACAACAAAAATAACCCTTGAAAGTGAATGGTCTGTCAAGAAAACACACCCACAGGCAAATTGTTCAAAAGAAACTTGACATGCCACAGTTAGCAAGAAAACCTCTAATGAGAATCTGTTTGTTCAGTGAATTGAACCCCAAGTGCTGAAATGCGGGTTGGAACACTTAAATCCAGTGGCCAATCAACACACCTAACCTTTCCACTCAACTATCCAGGGTTAGATAAGCTTGCCACTCAGGCCAGTGCCAGTTCACTCATGCTTGGATAAATTTACTTTCTATCCATTCAGCCACATGAGGGAGAAAATCACGATTATTAGACGATCCAAAGCATTGGGCTAATGGGCGATGTTCAAGTGAGCATGAGTCGGACAATGGGTGACTCTTGAACTGTCGATCGTGTGCAACCTTTATGTGTAGGGAATGGAATGATCGGAGACTTTCCACCCACCCGACCCAGCAACCCAGTTCACACGCACACGCCCGAGAAACGTGTCCACGTGGACCCGGCAACAACGTCAAAGCAATCATCAAGTTTGTTGGTAATTTGGCTACTCTTCACATCATAGTCAGTGTGACAACATAGCAACTGCGGATTGACGTAACAGTGGGTTTCTCGAAATGGACATGCAGTGTGTGCCAGACGAACGTATTCACACCTCACGCCAAACGGAATCGCCTGATTACCACAAACAACCAGTTGGAGTCAGAGAATGCACCCATGGTTTCATTTCCAAGGTCGACGACTGATCGCCTATGCAAGTTGGGTGGTCTTATGGTCAACCGGTCAAACCAAGGTGTCCGGAAGTATGTTGAGAGTATAGATCACCTTTAGATTTGTATTGATCAAAGTGAGTCAGGACAAGGTTAGTTCGTACGGTTCTATCCTCCCAGTTGCGGGATAGAACGAATAAACATCAATAACATCCACAAGTGTGTTAAGTTCACCTGTTGAATGAGGGTGTGCCCCCCAAAATTCCTCATGCAGAGCAGTAGATGCTTTATTTCAAGAGAGAAACTAGTCACCTGACTGAGACGTATATACTACAGCTGTTGAGCACCGCTCATCCAAATTAATCAGACAACATACTAGTCGCCATCGACATTATCTAGTCCATCTATATCTCACGCTTAACTGAAAAAAGAAAATTTCTGACTTAAAGTCTGAAGGTGAAATAAACCTTCAGTAATTTGTTTTCCAGTTTTGTTGTCTCGTGGGCCATGTGATCTCTTGGACCATTTTACGGATACCAACTACACAGTAAAGTGATCGACTAATTACAGTTCTGATACGTAACCTCTAGGTTGCTGGCCTGACATCGAAACTCATCTGGTAAAGTACCTACAGGTATGTGGTTACTTCCATTGCAGCAAATTCACTTGAATTCTGAAGTCTTTCTCCTTGGGTTGTTGGACTTATTGAAATTTGTTTCGCACGTTTGGTAATCTGCATTCGGTGCGGAATTGATTGTTGAATTCACTGGTTTTCTTGTGAAAATTCGGTTCTAAGTTTGTTTGTATTTTGTGTCTTGTTGATTACAATGAACAAGTATGGTGAATTGTATACCATGGTTGCATGCAATGGGTGCATATCGGTTCACTCGTTTTTCCTAGCCGTGATTGCCTGTTTACTTAAACCTTCTTGTTTGACACTTTTGACATGCTTTTACGTTAATCTCCAATTGAGTGCTGTAATGCGTTCGTTTCTGTTTGACTGGTGGCCCAGGTGGTTTTATGGTAGATATTTTTGTGAACAGTTTTTCTGCCGGTTAAGTTGGGTGTCTGGTTAATGCACATTGGAGACGAGAGAACGTGTACTAATAGTATCGCATAAAGTCCATTATTTTCGATTATTTTCTCAGACGTTTAAACGAAGGTTCTTGGCAGCGTTATTGAATTTACCGGTTGCGTGTCACGGTATGGATTATCCTGAATCACCATGAACCGATTAATATAGGTAGCTTTTTGATTAGCAGATTCAATGAACTGCTTGCGATTGTTTAAGGTAGCCCGTTTGTCAATGGTTTGAAGTGTGCATCACTAATCCAGCACGTTCAATCTGAACACAATAACTCATCCTGAATTACTTCTTATCTGTCTGACCCGAAGTGAAACTAGTTAACCGCACATCAACCTCCTAGTAATCCGGCCAGTGGTCTCCTGAACGGTGTTTGTGGAGGAGTGACCATGAGAACTGACCTGCAGTGACTTGTAAATGAATTGCACTCATTTCACTGATCTAAGTGAACATCTGACTGCCATTTCGCAACTCTTGTTCCCCATTTCAGTGTAGCTTGTCTTCAAATGAACATTTCAATATGTCTGATTTTCAGATTAGTTGGACACATCAACTAGAGTTCACCACTATGCAGCTATTCGAAACAGTAGTTTTTATGTTACAGGGGACATTCTGATCGGAGTCTGCGATTATTGTTTCCAACAACACTACTTGACTTGCACCCTAGGCGAATGGCACGACTTCGCTGTAGGTCGTGATCATACTGTGAGTTATGCAGTGCAGTTTAAGTTTAGCGTGGCATTTTACTAAAGACCTGTAACTGGTTATGAATGGATGGTATTCAGTATGAGCGAAATTGGTGGGGGAAAATCGATAACTACTACAAGTTTTGCGAGTAATGTATTGACGATATGCTGGCTAAGGGACTCGAACTCCCGGTCGGCAGACGGAAATTTAACACACAACCCACCACAAGACCTTCCTATCTCCGCATCCACGAAGGTGCCCACTATTCTCTAAGGCGCCTTCCTTATTCGCATGCTGAACCCCGATTTGTTTGTATTCACACCGTTCCATATAATTGTTTACACCAATTCTTTGTGAGATCCAAGTTGCTAACGGTTGATTTTCGGGCCCAATCTTTACTTGATTGTCAGCTGTACATTTCTGTTGATTATTAATTTATTGCTTAAAGAACATGATTGATCTGAGGAAAACTTCAATATTTTGTCTTGTTCTGCCCGTGTTATGAGCACAACTCTGTTTCATTAAATGTGACATAAAAGGCTTATTTTTGGTTTACTAAGTTTCATGTATGTCCAAGGGACATCCAATTCAGATCCTAAGGAGAAAGGTGGTGTCATCAACAGTATATATTTAGATATTCTGTTGATTTGATCATGGTGAATGTACAAAGTTTGTTGCAAAACATTGTGTTTCAAGCAAAAACACAGTCCAGGCAACAGAGGGAATGAAGACGATGTCTCAGCCAGAGTAGTTTACGTGCTAAACGTAAGTGAGATAAACGCAGTGAGACGACAGAAATGGTGTTCATGATTGGGATAGGAGACAATAGCCGAAAAGAAAATACTTATAAAAAGCGATACCATGAAAAAGTAAAGTCCTCAGAAGTTCCCGTTCATTTAGAACCGTGTGTTTTTGAGAGTATGACTGCGCTACACAGTTTTTACATGGGAAAATCGAGAGTGTTATGAAGTTTTCTTTACGTAATATCAAACCTCTTGGTGATCTACAGTAGCAACTTGGGTCACCGTTAAGACATGTTTAGTGAACCATGTTCAACTGACAGAAGTTCCGCATACTTATGACAAGTACCTCATTTCGATTAAACCGGTATATACTGGAAGAAAATACCAAGTCGCACTTACCGAAACTTTGAAAATTAGCCGATGTACGCAAAATAACGAAAAACGGGAAAAACAATGTTCCTTTATAGTGCTGTGCCTGACACGTATAAAGAAAATTGGCTGTGTTTTCAATTCTTCACCGGACAGGGTATCGACAAACGTAAACTGCTGGCTCATTGGCGTGCCAGTAAAAGTAATTGATGGATGATTTAATGACAGCCTTTATCACTGATTACGCCTGTCCTTTTATTGATCCGGTGTATCCGGCTGAGTTGAACATGTATAATAAACTACTGGTATTCTTTCTAAAAACTACTACTGCATCTGACACAGCTTTTGGATAACAGGATATGACTTTCTTATTGAAGGTATATTCTACTCAAGCATCTATCTCAGTTTTTACATCAGATCTCTCTCGTTCGGTTTTACTGTGATGATGAGCCACCATATTCTACACCGGACACCCCAAAATATCGTTTCTTTGCAATAGACAGTTGGTGAAGACTGTGAATGTGGAAATTTCGAGAAGATATCACATTCTGCTTTCATTCGCTGATAGCCCGCCCAACGTCCTTGTTAAGCCAGTGTGTTGACCATTATTTTACTAACCTAACAAAGTGAATAGTCGAAATTTGTATCTAAACACACAGCCACAATCTACTTTGTTGAGCCTACTAAATAGTTGCGAGTGGATATAGAATGTCGGTCTTCAATTTGTGATAAAGACTTTTGAATCGTCACACTTACCGCACAAATTTAACGCTTTTTTAAGTGGACTAAACCAAAAGTTTATCTAAATTCGAAAGCTGTCAGTGGACAAACAAAATTCGGAAGCTCCCTTCAATAATCAACAAGCGTTTTGTGTAGACACTACCGACAGACGGCTGGATAACTAGGTTCCAAATACATAAATGTGATGACTTTCTTTTCTGGTTTTCTACACTCACGTACATAGACCAACAGTTACTTGGACCCATCTGGTGCCACTAAGCCACTCGGAATGTTAGTTTCCCTACGTCGCGTCAACAGAATGTAATGGTTTGCGTGGCAGCCTAATGTTACGCCCCTCCTCACTCCTGTGATAGGCAAAAGTTTATCCGCCCCCCATGTACAGTTCAGACCAACCGGTATGTTTTGTACCAACGTATTCCTTGCAAACCCAAGATGTCATTATACTACTAACGAGTTGCATTACCAGCTTAACTCGAGTATCCGGGTCTTCTTTTCGGGGAGACCGGATGGAAATTCTGTGACTGAGAAATCTGTGAACCAATGTAAGCGGTGTCTAATCTAAATCAAACAAGTTCCCAACTGCTTATCAGATCTCTACGTATAAGTGTACACGAATCTACAACAAATGCATGATTCTGTGAACTATAAAGACCATGTGTGTAAGTGCAGCTTAATGTCCTACAACTAGGCGTAGGCGATTTCAAGCTCTTGACGTTTATGACGGCGCGTCAGGGGGCGCTCTCGGAACCTACCTTGGGAACTATTCAGAAAGATGTAAATTCTTTGAAATTCCAAATCTCGCAACTTAACCGACGTCGTATACTGACCAACTGACAGTGTGGCAAACAATTGGCTCACCTTCAAAGAGCGTGTCCAAAACAGAAATGCGCAAACTCTCTTGACCACGATCGCCCTTTCAACTAATTTAATAGTTATGGATGCCCGGGTCACTCAAAAAGATGACTAAAGACATTAACGTTATACTGACAACGGATTACTTTCTTACGACAAGTTTGTGACTGATCAGTAAGGAGAGAGGTCGATAGGCGTAAATCTGTAATACTCAGTACTGGATTGGCTAACACAAATGAATCGAAAAGTACTTTACATGTTATGTTCCTAAATATGAGAAGTACTTCACAAAGATTGGCTGACATGTTCGACAGGTTTCAATCAGAGAATGATATCCACATTTGACTGCAACGTAAAACTCAAGACAAGCACGATTTAACTCAATAAACTGTTATTACTCAGTAAGCGGGACATCATTTTCACATTAGTATCAATACGGAGATTTCGTGTGTACACAATTAACTGCAAACTTTCAAGGTCACTGCAGTGTTTTGGTAATGCTACAATGTGGATCTGTCCTCACCCAATTTGGCAGAGTTTAGTCACTTTTGAACTACGCAACGACTAAACAATACCAAGCCCTGAACTTCCGTTTGAGTATGCCAGCTTTGCCATTCGAGCATATGACAGTACTGGCGTGCACTTGATCGTGTTCTTTATTCTCATAAAAGAATTTATCTCTTATCACCAAAAATATCAAACCAATGGTTTTGTGCTCCAAATACTTTGAATACAAACGACAAAACTATATCAACGTTCCTGAATACAAGAAACAAATGTGATTACTCCTTGTCACGAACGGAAGTGCACATAGATCATAATTGCTTTTTCTCACGAGTACATCTCTCTCCTTCTCTGAAGATAGGCTTATTTGAGATTGTTAACTGTTTTGTGTTCTTCGTGTTTTAAAGTGAGCGAGATGCTACCTAATTTTCACTTCACTGATGACATTTCTTCAGCTTCGGTTGAAGTGGTTTTTATAATCCAGTTGTCTAGTTGATCGTCACGACCACTGCAGATGATTACGCCAAAAACAAGGTCCGTACATTAAAGCACACCACGGCAAATCCGTACAAATAAAATGTGTGAAGATCAAAAAGCCTCCGTGATGTCATACAACTAAACTATCGAATGAATGACTATTCATTGGTATTCTAAGCTGGCTGAAGAGATCAAGTGGAACATGAACAGTCGAGTGAGGGACATTTGAATGGCACGTGCAAGCCAACGGAGCAAGTCAACGGTTCAGTGATAATGGGTAAGTGATGTACCACAACTAAATAACACATCCAGAGATGTTCACACGACCTTCACTGGGACTGTGCTTGATTGACAACGATGCAATTCATCGCTCATCATTAAGAGATTTGTGCACTTTCACAGGGATTGAAACCATTCGTGGACCCCGCATGACATATCTCTGTTTCAAACTATCGTAGTCCAGTCTTTTCCATTCACAGAACATTGGCACAATGTCGCTACTCATGCTGTGATGAAAATGCGATGACTATAAACCAAACTGAATGTTTAGCATAGAAATGAGGAACTGCATTTAATCACCGGGAGTATTCAGACTTTTCGGTAAGATCATAGTCAGTCCAAATGCACTTCCCCAGTGGATATTTCAGTTATTCGGATTGGTTACCAGACTTAACTGGCAACTTTGACAGGTACGGCTGACGTTCCGGGGACACCATAATGTCACACTTACAGAACAAAACTAATCCAAACTAATTGTGTAAGCAGAGGAAACTTTTGAAGGGGTGCTTGTGGTGGCATGAAGGTTGCTCACAAAAAATTCATCAAAATTCACTGATAGTGTTTTGTAGGATACATTTCAGCTCTTGTGTATTTTCGAAGTACACCTCGTTCGGTGATAAACAGAAATGTCATGTATTTTTTTAGTTTGCTGGTTTGTGGGGATAACGTAATTGCAACTCCCAGGTATGCCACGTTTACACCTTCTGATGAGGGAGGATACATAACATTCCTTATTTGTACACATTGCATCCCGTTTGTCATTTAGAAACAAGCTGACAAATACAATGTCTTTTGGAGCTTAGTTCAGAAATATCGAATTGCGGATGTTGCAGCTAGCTGAATCGCATTCTTAGACAAAAGTGACGGAGCGTTGAGAAATGATACCTCCCTGTTGTCTAGGCTAAAATCTCTGATTAAGTGCTCAACGCTCTCTCGTCCAGAGTACGTGGATCGGAGTTCAAACTTCGGTCCTTGTAAAGTTTTCTACTACGGCATTATTGCTGTAATAAGAACGGCGCTTGAGTCTAGTAATTAGTGTTCTGGATGGGTTGGTTGGGTAGTCTATCTGAATGCGTAAACAGCAGGCGACTGATAATGACATCCATGTTCCTTCTGTCGGTCGAAATGCAAGAAACCAGTGACGTTCCGATATGGTGCACTAACACCAGGTGTGAATTATGCATACGGTCCTGTCGAATTTGGCGCATTTCTTTAAGTGTCAAATGGTCACGCGATATCAGCATCAGCTCCCTGTGACCAGAGTTGTAAACACGTTTGTCTGGCCGAATTTATGTTTACGGGAGGTGTGTCGGGTGAGGTCTCAAACTCTATCCTTGTGGACGTTTCACCCAGGAAATTTCAGCATCCATTTATCATAGCTGTTACAAACGGCTTGTGATGTGGATTTGGTCAAGGACTTCCTTCTCTACCAGCATTGCAGTTAGCAGATCTGTCCAACGAATTTGTTATGCAATTGAATAAATTTGGTCCAAGCTGTCTCGTGTGGTGCTACCGCGGTTTCTGGAGTTATAAATTCCGTGGCATTCAAATGAGCTATGAAATGAGTTGAATTTAAACTAGGCTGCGTTATGAGGCTGTATGTGGTGTGCTGCAAAGCACAGATGAGAGATTTGAAGTGTTTGTTCACCAGCTGGATTCACTTGTATGGGATTTGTTTAGAAGAATATTCATCCGTATGGTAGGTTTTTATATTTGTTCATATTTTATTGGCAGCTTAACACATGGTTGTTGAACACATTAACGAGGTTGTGCCTTCAGATTTTGGAGAGCAAATACTGTTCACGGTGTTTGCTTGTTCTTAACCACTCGAAAAATGTGTTCCAAAGCTGCCTTTTTAAAGCTTAATCTGTGATGAGCTCCTTAACGAGTAACTGTTGTTCGTTCCATTTTCATGTGCCTGTCTAGTTGGTATCACTGAGGCCTCTGTAAGTAAATACTCTACTGTTTACTGGCGAGTCTAAAGTAGGACTTGTGTTGGGTTAACAATCGACATACTACTACCGTCACTCCGAAAAAAGAGTATGTGCGTAGTCCACCCTTCAGGAAAATATTGACCTAGAAAAAATAGCGATACAATTAACGTCTTTAAATACGCGGTTTCATTTTCGCACCTCACTTTCTATGGCATGAATTGACTGAACCATGGTCCCGTTTTAAAAATGTCCAATGACAACATACGTAGTGTCAGGACTGCGGAGGACCAACATATCCATATCTACCTAAGTCGATGAATACAGTGCATGTATTATTCCGAAACACCACACTTCAAAATGGTTACACATTACAGCAGCCAAATCGCTAGGTTGGGGACTTTGGTTGCAATGTATCTTACACACGAATTAGTTAAACATTCAAGTAATCGGCAGAACCTAACCCAAAACTGAATCGACTGGTAGTTACTGAAGTAGACTCCCTATTAATGGGAAGAATCAGAGTGTTTAAGTGTGTGAATGATACAGGTCAATATTAACACTGATTCAAAGAGAAGTTCACAACAATAAATTAGGTTCTGCGCAATAGATAGTTCTAGAAGCGTTGGCAATTAGTAGCAAGTCACCGGTTTTTATGAAACCGGTACACAATAACCAGCCTGAGTTATTCGTGGAGAATATGAAACTGAAGTTACAGCTTTTTCTCGAAGCACACTAAGTTTGAGTGTACTCTATCAGTCCCAACTTCCAAATTGCATGCTCTCATATATGACCATTATGTTGATTTGGTCCAGCCTTATACGATGGACTACGGAAATATGAGAATAAAGTTGGTCATAGGTTTTTGCAACACGTTCTAATATACAGGGCTGGAATGTCAATAGCTCCCATATGCGAGTATGCATTTCGTCAAATTTTTCATCCAGTTTAAGCTTCAGATCTGGTCCCCAATAACTTTTATCCGTCATCTGAATGATGGTTATTGTTATTCTGACGAAGAAGTGAAGCAAAGTACAGAAAACTCGTTGAGTGGATAGAACGAGGAAAAGTATCTGAAATGTTCAGCTAGCGAAGATGTGCTGTTTTCAGTCAACCTACTACCCCGCCCCCTCCTTGCAAAGCTATCAACAAATAGTTATCAAAGCACACCAAATAAGCAATCAAGCATGAATTGCTGTGATTAATACTGGAACTGATTTGTTACGACTCATTTAAGCAATGATGAACAAAATCATTTTTATAATGAGTGATGAAATTTCCCTATTTGAATAGTACTACAAGTAACTTTTCTTGGAAAAGAGGACTGTCTGGAGTCCGGATGTTAAAATTTTCAACATAATTTCAGTTTGTCACCTTCAGTTTGATAAATTTTGATAGAGTCAACTTAGTTCCTTGATATTTTGACGCATCTGAAGGAATTCAGTAAGGAGCTGTAAAACCTAACACTCAGTTATATTTATGGGCGTATGGAGTGACGGTTGGTATTGGTACCATTCAACTGATGACTACGACTGCCATATATCACTGCTTGTGCTAGTTGGAACGGCGAAAACCAGTCGAACACAGAACGGTAAGGCACTCTGAAAATGGTCGACAGCCCTATTGGATGAGACGAATCAAGAACTAAATTACTAAACCACGTAACGGATCTACGCTGAGTTCAGGGAACCGGGTAATGTGACCTAGGAGCGAGCCGCTTAAGAACTCCTGTGAACTTGATGAAGGTATTGGATAACCGGTGCATTTTTTGTGGACCAGCAGACTTATTCCAACCCGATAAGTTGTCCACAACCTTTCACGTGTACAGGCAAGATCGTCTAAATGCAGACAACTCGATTGCACAATACGGGTCTACACGAAGATTGTCGTATTAATTCTGAGGTGATTACAGAAAAATTATTTCGAATTTGCACACAGATAAGAGGTTTTTATCAAGATCGTTGAAAGTGAATTTTGCTTGTTGAATGCCTATAGTTGGCCCAGTGGTGTCCAGACGAGGTACCCGTCCAGTGTGTAATCCAATCTTAGACTGCTTTTTTGAAGATCGAAGAGACTAAGAAGGCGTATTCCAACATGAATAGTCGATTCTCGCTCCTCCCATACTACCCTGGAAGGCTCCGGAGCAATCAATAAGTGAACGATTCCAGGTACATAGATAGGGTTTGATGTTTTATCAGTAATTTTCCCCTCAGTCAAATCTACTGGTCATAACACAGCCCGAACTGGAATCCCATCGAACGTGTCAAACATCCCACTAAAGAAAATCGCTCTATAAAACGCTCTAAAGATGTGTTGCAAAGACATTGTGTGGGATCGAACGTTGGATTTGATTGAATTGTACAGCAGCTTGCATAAACTGCTAACAGAAGTTACCAAAACGAAAGATTGCATCACTTACCAACATAAAGTCAATTCTAAAACCAAATTTTCAATATCCGACACAATGATATTATCTGCACGCCACTGCATAAATTATTGTTCGTTTTATTCGATTAAAACATTCATTATTTACTATAAAGTTGACTCCCGCTCTTGTCATCTTATCCAAGTTTAGGAACATATATCCAACCGCGACACTACGTTGGACTGTTCGTGTTTCTAATTGTATTAATGTTTTGTTGATGAGGCTCACAACTTTGTGGACATTCGTGGGAGAAGACAAGCTTTTAGAGATTAACTAACGGATGTCATAAGCAGATTCAACGGCGTTCCAAGCAAATATGGGCCCAAATACACCGGATGTTGTAAACAATGTCAAGAGTTTTTGTTTTACTGAAATCTTCACGGTTCATTCCATGAAAGGTGGCTTTAAAATGATTATAACTACTCGTTGTGGTCAGGTTTTAAGTAAGCGACATGTAGAACCCAAATGATGCTTGTAATATTGTCCTCCAGCTGATTTTGTTGTATGGGTGGTGGAATCATACCGTTATAATTTCGACAGAGCAAGATATTTGAAGCCATTTTTTAATGTACGTTTTGATGGCTGTTGTAATGAAATCTTTCAATTCTTAGCTGCAGTGTTATGCGGACTGCTTCTCATGTTTCACTTCATCTAACTTTCATAATTAGACTTGTCAGTCTAACAGTGCAGCCAATCATTTCATAACCACTCGGAACAAGACACAACTTTCAGATACCTGTAGTCCGTAGACTGTTCTGTCCCGATGACTAGTGTCCTAAAAACTGATGGCAACATATGTGTGCAGTTGGCATCAACAGATCTGATCAACATTGCAGTGGTGACGTGTGCTAATCGAAAAACAGAGCTTATGATCACGCTGACTTGTGGAGAAAGATACTTGGGTCGGAATAGGGAATTTTCATTTCTTGTTGCCTGGATGCAAGTAAATGCTATCATCTTTCACCAAGGAGAGTATCCAAGCCGTGTGGTAATATTTAGTTACCAGAACAAGCGGAAATAGTTTCTATGGTCAGGATGCTAAATCTTACCATGAGTACTTATAGCTGCCAGGGAAATGAGGACACAGAACAAATAATCGTGGTTTTCATAAACAGGACGTCAACCACCGTTCATAGCAGGTTTCCTACTTCGATAAACTTTGCAGTCACCCCCTTGCGTTAGACCACAGGTTTCTTATGATAACACCATTGCCAGGATTTGGCACCTTAACAATTAGCCTTACTGACCACTGTTTTGTCATATTGTGAGCACTCAATACTGAGGAGAGAAACCCAAGCCTGTTGCTTCTTTTCGGAAGGGATCGACTGAAGAAATGTGTCTAGTGACCGAATTTGTTTGGTGTTTAGTTTGTGCCAGTCAAAACCCAAACCATTTTTAGCAACCGTATCCTGATTACGTATAACAGTCAAAAAATATCATTCGATTTGTAGCTTCAAGAAAATCTCTGTTATCAAAGAATTTGAAGTTGAAATGGTTTATCCATTTTGTTACAACGTGGTTTGTGGTGTGCACAAGATTCTGTTTATTTACTTGTATGAATGACAAGGAAATTTATGTGCGCTCATCGGAAGGTTAGCAAAATTCCACTGCTGTCTCCACGCTAATACCCTTCATCCTTCAGACCCGACAGGAAGGGAACATCTTTGCAATACGACTCAACTTGTTCGAAAATTTAATCGAACAAATTAGGCACTCTAACTTCTTAAAGGGTGGTGTTGGCGTGGCCCCAGTTACGTCTTAGGTTGGCGTGTGGCTTGTGTTTTGAAGCCTCATAACTAATTGAAACACAAGTGGATTACACCCCTCCCCGTATACCTAAGTTGTGGAGCTGGACGCTGGCTTCTCAGATGCACAGGAGGGGAATTCGACACAAGTGTTGTCACTCTAATGGTGTATGTATGTATATGGACAAACCAGGGTGATGTGAGTAGGGTGAAATCCTCGTGCCTCTGACCAAGCACAGATACTCCCTGAGGAATTTAATCTGGTCTTGTTCACTTAGCCTTTTGATTAAGGTGTGTGCGTATGTGTTGAGAGAAGATGAGTCACTTGTGGTACCGTGGCCGACTTCAATTAATCCTCGTCATCATCATTTCGTCTGTCTCGGTTGAGTTTGTCATCCCCCTGTTCGATCACTTTTGAGCATACCTTGATGACTCGTGTAATTTCAGCCGGACCGAAATATCCCTTCAGACATTTGCGTGCTTCGTCTGCAGTTCGGCTACAGGTAAAGGGGTTTCGGCCGTAGATGATTGGTCAGTACGGTTGATGTCGTATGAAATTCGACCCGACGGTTCAACTACAAGAATAACACCAATGAGAACGACAACAAGACATGGGTTGAAATCTCTCTTGGCCCATATTGGCAGCCATATCGTCCTTGTTTTAACAAGCGGGGCTAAGGGTCAATCCCTCCGGCAAGCTCATCACAGTGGGATATTTTTCTAACGGGTCTCAAATGAAAACAGCGGGTAGCAGCCAATCATGTGGGTATTTGGTACGGTGCACATTTATCTCAATTTTCCAGCTCATGGTACGGATTGGCGTAAATAGGATTAATTACTTGGTGTGTCTGTGTTTAGGCGTACGACCGGGGGTGGATTGTGCACCTCACCGGTCTGCGAATTAGTAGACACGGTTCGGTCTACTGGGAGGTGTAACACTGCCTACAGAGGTGACCAGCAGGGTAGAAGCTTGAGGCGCCTTTGAAGACTTTACATCAATAACGACGACATGCTGTTCCGTCTGCCTTATACCGTTCAAAAGGTGGTTTCACCCGTGTTTGAATATATTCGGTTGCATTTAAATCACCCTGACAGTTTTATGGTTGCTGACGGAAGCTTACGATAAACCAGACATCAGTCCGATAATGATGACTGTCCGGAAGATTGTTGTGATTTGTCAGCAGGTTGCATGCTTATAGAATCGTTGACAGCTTCCACCAAAACTGGTTATATGGTTTGCATCAAGTAAATGTGTGGAATGAGCACAATGCGATCAGACTGGTCAACATCAATCACAATTCACAGTAAAAAAAATCAGCATTAAGGGTTTCGTCCGAAATGGGATTATTACGATCATCTGGAGGTATTTATGACAAAATAATGGAAAATTCTGTAAAGCTACAGTTGTTACATTCGTACGGTACTTTGTGTGGACTGTTCGTACTGATTATTGGTGTTTACCCAATAAACTATATTTCAGTTAATCTGGTTTTGCTGTCAACTCAGTCCTAACAACAACACGAACTATAATGCTTTATTGACAGTAAATGTTTCCAAATACATAACCTCATATTAAAAATTCAGAAGGACCACCAGACTTCCTGCAAACTCCGCCAGAGCCATTTAACACAATCGTGTTCCGCCTAAAATTGGTACTATTTGCTAAACAGAAAATTGAAAACAACTACGGAAAACGTCATATTTCGAAATGTTTTTTTCATTTATGTACCGTGCGCACACCAATTTTCACGTGAATTCCCATTTACAAGTCTCTTGTGATCTAATGTGGATAAATTCAACGAGGAGCGTACAATGAGCGATTGCAAGCAATACCTGTCTCAATTGGGTCCCCAAGGAATTGATCTCTCCAACAGTCGATACTCCACCTCCTGAACATGACGTACAGCTTACAGCAATCTGTGGATCGATCTGATAACCCTCTGCTCTCCTGCAATACGCCACGTGGCACAATGGTCCAATTTATAACAGTTATTCGGTATACAGTCATACCTCATATAATAATTTACTACGGAGTACACCGTAGTCTAGCAATCTAGTTGGAAGTTCATCAGCACACTCGTACGTTCTGGTCGTTAGTCACACAACCTCAGAGCGTACAACGCAATCGATTTGCAAGTGCGTTCTCGTTCAGCACGATGTAGCAGTTCCCTCACTCCTTTGACGAAGTTCATCCATCAAAAGATACTTATGTTTTGTTCAAGAATGGGATTGCTTTTTTAGTACCCAGTGGACGAGAAATCGAAGCCGCCCATTACCAAAAAATAGAATTCATGGGTGTTTCTTAAATATCTGTCATCCGCAACCCGCCGATGATTCTAGAACTGAACATAATTCTGGACGGTTGAGTGAAGTGATTGACAAGCCATTGACCAAAATTGATAGATACGAAAATGGCACTCAAATCACAATCCGATTTTCTTGTGGCTAAATGCACTGCTCACAGGCATGCTCGTCTTTATATATCAACTGCGTTTGGTTTGAAACTTTTCGTACTTTTCTGAACAGATCATAACAAAACAAGGAGCACACAAGTCCTCCTCCTCCTCCTCATCATCATCATCATTATAGACAGCAATACATCAGTGGTTCACACTAATGCATAAGTGCCACACAACCATGAAGAAACAGCAAACCCTATATAGAAAGAGAGAAAGAAAAAGAAGGGACCTAACTACTAAAAACGACTACGTCCATGCGTCTGATCATTACGGTAGCTTTTATGAGAATGTTCCTATTCAATGATTCCCGGGGTTGAGCACATCCAACAGGACTTTCACTACGCGGATGAGAGTAAAAAATGAAATTATTAACTTTGCATATGTATATGTCAAAAAAGGTATGTTGTACAATATTTCCCTATTGGAGTAGGGCAGCTGAGGCTTTAAGTAGAGGATTGCAACAAATGGCTTCCATTCTAGAGGGGACATCTTTTCGAAGAGAACAAATTCCATCGGCGCCAACGTTGTCCGACCTCTGGCTGCGCAAAACAAATTCATCAAGATAAGCAAAGATTAAAGCATGTCTGAAGTAGCCGGATATTGGCTTGGCCAAAATTAATCAGAACAATTTATGTTAGTTCAACTACTGTCGTTAGGTATTGCCTGTCAGACTAAAGACTCCATGAAAAATCGGAACGCTGGCTGGAAAAGCTATCCGTCATGGCGACCGAACAGTAACCAATAGGTTTTTGCTCCCTAAATACTCCAACGATAAAAACGACAAGTGAGACAATTACTACGTATTTATTTATCATCTATTCTGAACAGCAACGTCATTCTAAGAAAAACAAGCACGTGTAGAATGTTGCATGAAAATCGATACGACAAGTTTTCCAGTCAGAGTAGCAAACCGTGAATACCTCCTAATTCACTAAAAGAAAGTGCTTCATTGAATGTGTTAGACAGTAGAAGAATAAAAGTGATTTCGAAAAATCAATGGCTCATTAATGTGTCGGATTATTAGCACAGTCAACCATCATTCGTTGAGACGGAAAATTATTTCCTAGTAAACGATCTATCAGAAAAAAAGGTGTCAGTCAACGCTAAGCTCCTCGTATAAGTATGTCACAAATTTTAAGAAAACCCAGAATGGTCTGTAAGTAAATATCAGCAGCTGCGTAATCGGGAAGTTTCAACGCACGAATAATATTGCATGAGGAAGGAAACATGGTTCCAAGAGTTGTGATGATCACTGGAATATAACAGTATTGATTCGTGGGATAGTCTTTAGTACAGAGGACCGATTATTAATTATGAAGGTCAGTCCCGTATTCCTCAATTTTCACGGTCCATACAGGCATAGTTGAAGATTGCCAACAGAATTTCACTTTAGCCTACGACATACTGTTTGTAGAGTTCGAATGATCAACCAACATGGATTCTAGACTGTTCCAGCTGTTAATCGACGAAAATTTCTGGTGCTTTGGCAGTTCGATGGACGGTTGAGAAAAAGGGCTGTTTTTATACGGTCTACAAAATCCAGCGGGACAAAAACCTGGTTGAAACTTCATAGTGACCTTCGTCGTGGATCAAACCCCTCTGTTTACACTAAATCCGTCCTTTTGTGGTCGGTCGTGGACGCTTATTTGTAAACCGTGAGGCTTGGTTACCGGTACTCCCCTAGGTTATCACAACCTTCACCCTTCAATCCTGTTGCACATGGTGCTGCACCTTCAAATTAAAGCGGATCCAACTTGTATTGCACGTTCATATATGGTGCCAATATTATAAAACCTCGGATTGTACGCCTGTGTGCGAAGCGCTTTGGACTGCTGTCCGGTTACGCACATGCAGTTCCTGACCACGTTGGGATAAATGTATCTCCCCAATCCCGTGTATTTGTCCTTCATCGCCTCGTTCGAGTGATTCAAGCGATAGTCCGATCACTGTAGGCATGCATGTTTTCAGCATCAACACTCGGTTTTAATACAGTTACTAAACACTGACTCGTCGTTCCGGGTCAACAGCTCCATTAATCTGGGTGCAAATGCGTATCGCTTACGGATCTGAGAAGACAGTGTACTAGAACCACGCTGTTGGGAAAAACAGCAGATATTCACCTTAAAAATGCTAAGATTTGTTTTGTAGAAAACTGGTGGCTCCAAATGTTTGGACGATGCCCAAACATAGCTGGGAGCCTACAAGTCATGAACAGCCCATGACGTTGGGGGAATTTCCCAGTCTTTTCTAACGGTAGAAACATAATCACAAACAAAGTGGGCCCTTGTGAAGAGAACGGCATACTTTGGCTGGCCATGTCGGGATAGGGTTTATTGAACAGGGATATTACTTCAGCTGTGAACAAGGTAGAGGTCAGTTCTTATAGTTGCCACGAGTGCTCTCTGATAAGTAGCCGGGCATCAGTTCGAGGGAGACACATTCCTAAGACAATCTCACGGTTCTTATTCAATGTCTCCTCCTAAGGTTCGTGAATTTTCTCATCTCTGTTTACACACATTTCATACCAGTAGTAGTGAACAAAAAGCAAGCCTTTTGAAACACACCTTTTGTTAGCTGTGTTAAGCAAAATTCGCCTATTTAGTTCCATATTCAATTCCACATCACCATTCGAGTGATGCATTATTCACGTATCGAATAGAAAAAACAGTTTCATTTATATACACACGCACGAACAAATAAGAACTATCTGCCAGACCGCATGAACTATATCCGTGTTTGACTTCTGATCCACACACATACACATACTTACATTCGTATAAAAACGCACATACATATACGTGCGCACACAGCGGGCCGACAGTCGCCTCTAAGACAACGTTCATTTATCTGAATGTTCATCACGCTCACTGCCACTGGAATACTTTACTGATATAGATTAATTAAGACCCTGCTTTGAGGAGGGGACAGATGGGAGTAGCGGGTATAGATCTAGTCCAATCAGCGATGCTGTGAAAGTGTACACTGGGGGATCGGTAACCAGAGGAATATATATATGCACACACACACACACGTCAGTTTGTTCGTGAACTGGCACAATGGTGTTGTCCAAGTGCATGGCCGCTTTCAGTCCGTTCCAGCCATATATAAATGCACGTACACCGACATATGTATATGCATGTGTGCTGCAACGGGATATGCGTGATTCTAGAAACATATTGGAAAAAGTCACAACGTCGCCTCTACGGTCATCATTCAGTCAGTTATTCGTTCGTTCGTTCCTTTGTTCGCTTGTTCGTCCGTTCGCACCAACTTGTTCATTTGCCTGCTCACAAACGACCGCTTGCTCCAGCACCTCCCCACCGTAAATTTGTCAATCCGGACCTGTCCGGCAGACATTGTCTCTCTCTTTCTCTACTGTGACGCACCTAAGGCGTGCAAAATTGCTTTTTGCCTTTTTCTCGCTTCCTCGAAGAAGTTATCTTCAAGAAGAGGGTGTTTTTGTGAGTGGAAGATCGTGTGTGTGTTTGTGTGTGCGGACGAACGGACGGACGATGAGGCATTGGGATGAAATTAATTAATTTTTGATCCGTTTTGCAGCCAAATTTGAAGAGGGACAAAAACGAAGATTTCATGGACAGTCATACACAAATTCAACTGATCTAATTTTCGTCTAATAACGTTGAATCCGCACTGAAACATGGGGTGTTCCATTATTTCTCCCCCTCCCTCTTTCTTCCTCACGTAAATAAGCTGCTTAGTTTTTGGCCGTGTATGCAAGGTTTGACAAGTATGTCAAAAATTGGTAGAGACAAACCTTACAACACGATCCGTACAATTCGGTTTTCACGAAAATTGAACACCTTCTGTTGTGTGCCCGAAATGTTTGCTACGTGGTTGTACAGAGAAATCATGTTTCCAAAATGTCCTGAACGACTTATTCTAAACAAATTTTTTGGCACATTGTTGGATGCTTTATAGCACATAAGAGAGCTGACCACCTTTACTTTGATCAACCCGGAACAAGTGAGTGGGCATCAGTTGCACAATCTTGACTGCCAGCATACTTAGTTATGCTCAAACGGACGGAAACAAACGGCTGTAGTCTTGTCCGAAATTCCCGTTAATACAATGTGGACAACAAAAGTATAAGAGTGTTATACTAAGCACAGCTAATTCTTGCAACCTGATGGTTCGGAAAAGCTTAGATTGGATGTGAAATTCCTAATCATCTTTACCTCATTCACGTTCGAGTTGTGCACACGGTCACGTTTTGTCTTCAAAGGTATACTTACACTACCACACATTGAGTCATGGGCTTTATAGGCAAACTACAGATCGGAACAGACTGAAAGTAAGTAATCATACATACTTTTGTGTTTCAACGTCGCTGTCATTTTCATCTTTGAGTTGTACTCGTGTTTACTAAGGTTGGGGTCGCTTTGGGTCCTGACAACAGTCCACTAAATATGCTAGTAACTATTAATTGCAGATGTGCAAAAAACAGGAGAGGGCTGAAGAAGTAGCAGTCCAATAAAACGAACTGACTTATGAAATACTGTGAAAAACGGTGAATTGTCAGCAGTCTTGCTGATACAGGCATGTCATTGATTGTGACACCCTGCTGTGCCTGACAGCTTTTTCCAACCAGCAATATAGATGGCTAGGAATTTCACAACCTACCGAACGGCACTTATCAACATTACACAAAACGGTGGCCAAAGATGTCATAACCCAGGATCATATCACTGCTTGGGCAACTTGTAGATTTTTTCAGTGGTCAGTGGCCCCATTAAATAATGCATTATATGATGGATACTCTGTTGGCATACGGTGTATCTTACCTGACTACCGAACTCTTTGCGTTTCCACTAACTCTGTTACATGACCTAAAAAGAGAAATTCACGAGTAGAACAATTGTGTTAGTGAGGCAGATCGGGAAACGGAGTAATCCTAATGGTGTGAATACCACCAAGTAGGCACATCATGTTGAGTTGATTGGGTGGTTGGACAGAGCCTCATCGTCACCTTATTTAGCATAACTTTAAAGACGCAATTCAACAGGCAGCCGCCCAAAACTGATTAGTGGCGATAATGATAGACGGGAACAGTTTCAGTCTACTGGAATAGTTGTGGTGGTAGAGTTGTTAGAAAGCCTAACCTGATGGCATGAATGTGTCTGAATTCTGCGTTCGAATGAAACTGCTGACGATACCATCAAGAAGTGGACAGATGTGTCGCTACAGATTGGGGGCACACAGATGGTGAATAAGTTTCACCGGCGTATTGGAGAGCTCATTCGATATTTGGACTATAGCAAACTGCTCCTGAGTTGCTGAGTTTGGTTAAGTACATCCAGATTCAGAACACATCAAAAGTGGTTTAATTGTGTAAACTGCTCCAAACTGTCCGGAGACAGTGCAAACTCATGTTCAGTTGGACCATACTTGGATTCCAAAACGTGGTGTGTACAGTTAAACATCTCTGTTGAAGTTGGACGCCCAGTCTACTGCATTCTTAGAAGTGCACAATGAGAACTGCGTTAGATTATTCAGCAGGTAGCGACGGACTCTACCTCGCCTAGCTAAGCTGTCCTATGTGGAAGGCGCTAACGACTTTGTTGTTTAAAGGTCTCTCATCTGAGAACTCGTTCAGTATAGCAATGCTGGTTTCGTGCACAGTCAACTTTGCCAAAGTACGTTATGCTTTTCTAACGTCATAGAGGATGATGGAAAAGTAGTGTAATAGTTTATGGCATCATTTGAAAATGAATTACGTTTCCGGAACAGAAAACAAAAAGGTTGGGATACTCCAACCACTGAGTTTTGTCTTTTCCAATTCTGGAGCAAACAGTCAAACAGGATGAGCATTCACGTTAGCTCATGAATACTCGAAAATAGAAGAGAGATAGTGTTTTATCTGATTGGCTTAATGGGTGTAACTATGACCATCGTTTCAACGATAAGGCGATTGGCGTAGTCTCTCATTGATAATATATGAATAGCCCTGTGCCACAAAGTTACAAGTGTACAATTCATTTCTATTCAAGGTCCTGTCTTGCAACTATTCTACCGCTGTTACAAGTTGAGAGATGTTTTACTCATGACAAACTGTACGGCGGATAGTACGAGGAGACATCGGGGCCCAGAATTTCAACACTGTTAAGCCACAGAAAACCACCTGTCGTTTCTGATAAGTGTATTGAGAATAACATAGCGTTAGGAGCAAGTTGTAATACTCTGCGTTTCAACCACCTCGGTGGGCCTTCTTCAGCAGAGTGTTGTCGTTTCGTACAACTGAATTTAATTCAACACAAGTTCACAATTTTTGCTGTTCTTGGAGACGGATAACTAAGCATTACTACTCTGAACAGAACCTGAAAAATGTCGTCTCAGAAAATCTTCATCCGTCTTCAAATTGCATCCCAGTACTTGCAAAACCTAATTTACTGTACGGGTTGCCATCTGGATCATTTTGGGCGGTTCACACTGGAAACCTTCCTTCAATTTTCACTTCGCTTACACGCCGTTACAGTAAGCCGAGC
Source organism: Paragonimus westermani (assembly GCA_008508345.1). NCBI lineage: Eukaryota > Metazoa > Platyhelminthes > Trematoda > Plagiorchiida > Troglotrematidae > Paragonimus > Paragonimus westermani. The sequence goes on from QNGE01001181.1 coordinate 128,677, forward strand.
AGTTAAGCTTGCGGTCCCCATCTCGGGAAGGAGATTTTCATAAATGAAAAAGCCCCGAGAGATGTGGAGAAGCAAATTATGGACAAAGGTGACCAAAACTGAGGCAATTCTTTTTGTATAACGAAATCACAAGACCGGTTTTACAAGACGGTAGTACCATTTCGTACGTTCTCACCAGTTGCTACACGCTTTCCGTATGTTGATGCGTCATCACAAGCCTGTCATCCTCAAGTCACTCGATACGCTGCTTGTAATGCGTAGCAAGCCAATCCTCTTTGTACGAAAGCTGTTGACCTTGAACCTCCGTCTGCCCTGGTTCTGACCAGTGACAGACTAGTGTGTACATCAACTTGATGTATGAGCTTAATTTGGTTAAATATTTTTTGATACTCACCGCCCTTATGTGTAGCAACTGAAGAGAACATCTCGCAAAAACGGTCTTCTGATTTCGTTATTCAGATTCGTAACTGAGGAAGGATGTTTTATGATTCCTTTTTAATTACAGAAATGTGAGGTTGCCTTAAACTAGCGTACACCCCCTCCACCAAACACACCAAACTCTGAGAAATCTACCTCTGTTCACTAAGAATTATAACTTCAAGCGAGGCTTACTGGAGTAGATTATCTCACTCGGGACAACTATGAAAGTTTGTCGTAACAGAGTTGCCAAGTAATGGCCACAGGAATAGGTCTGACGCACGCAGCCAAGAACCTAAACAGAATCGCAACATGGTTTGCACAGCAAAATCCTCCCGGTAGAGCGAGGCTGTGTTAAACCACTAACAAATGTCATCGGTTATCTAGTTCTACCAGCCTGCTGGATACACTTGTTATACGTCATTCTGTTCTAGATTCCTTTCTCATTAACACTCTTGCAACTGCCATTTTCCCTAAATAATGCTATTTGTGTGTTTTCATCTCCTTTCTTCAACTTTCTGGAGCCGATCAAGATGGCAACAGATTACACAGACGCTTGCAGCATTCGAAAACTTACGATCTTTTTGCCATTCCCTTGAAAGTGAGTATTAGTACTGTCGAAATGACGATACACAGAGCTGTCAAAGCCGGATAGATGAAAATGCAGCGCTGGTTAGGTAGTTTGTTGGAAAACTTTAAGAAGGTCATTGGGAAGACAGGTGGAAGGTGTCTTTCAGCCGGTGGACAGCATAAGTGACTGTTCCATGTAAGAGAGTTAGCGCAAAAACTCGTGGTTGACCGCTGATCACGTTATCATTGTTTTTGAAAGTCGGAAAGGGGAAAAACCGGTGCATTTTCCACTAAGTGAAGGCAAATTCTGCAGTCGCATGACTAGGAAGTGTGTTATATCTGGGTTTTGCGAAGAGAAAACAATCACCTTCTGTGTTGGATTGAGACCGTCGTTTAAAGGAGGATTGCTTTCTACAATCGGCGATGATCAACACATCTGTCTCATCCCGATGTTTTATTCAAACACTTTCAACTTTGCATACAAAAATGAATACAGTAACAGGTTGATGGTTTGCTGTTTTGTGTGCTGGACTACAATTATATGAATCTGGTGGAAATCTTAATGCCGGAAAGGGCTATCAAAAAATTAACCTTATTTGGTACATAAATGTTGTATTACCCTGATCAACAGCGACGAGTTTCACAGCAAATATGTCAGAAACTGAAGAACTCAGATTGGGAAGCTTGTCACCATTAACCCTACCAACTGAAAATATCTAGTAGACGTTAGTTTTAACCGGTACACTGTATTTTGAGAGGAGGTTATTGATAATCAAGTAATCATCAAATTTCTTTAAAGAACTTGTAGTTAATCAAACGTCAGATTTCTTTTCCAACTGAAAGAAATTCTTGCTTACATATGGCAAAGGCATATCCATCTCAGTGTTACTTACTTCGAGTGAAGCAGCTTGTTATGAGCACAAAATATTTAAAGTTGAGATGTGACGTTTGCCACTGACTTCAAGGCAGCCTTAGAGTTGAATTGTGGGAGTTTTGGAGAAATCCAGGACGGTACAACTGAAGGTGCTTCAGAGTCTGTGTAGTATAATTTACAACAGCCGTCGATCGTCCATTCCACTTATCTATGTAAGCTACTGCAAAAAGTGTACATGCAAAACTTTGCATACTTTTGAAACGGAAATATCTTATACAGCAATTTAGCCTTATTTTAAACTACTCACGAGTAGTGGAAAACTACCTACAAATTGAACCCTGTTCACACCACATCTCACCATTGGCAATCATCTGCACTGATTCGCTTACAGCTTATGGTTATTCTTAAGTAAACCGCATTTGGTCCACGGTGTCCGCGTTGAAGAATAAGCATGTGCTACACATAATGTGTGACGAAAAAGCAAATCTCACCAGGTGCCACTGATGCAACAAACCGGTGCTGACGTAGAAATCGGAGACGTAGTGGTATAGCAAGTAGTCCACTATGAGAGTTGGTCGTCTGTGATCTCCGTATGCAATCCCAGCAAGAACGGTGTAAAAACCCACGGTTAAGTTAACCGTATAATTGGAGAGCAGTCAAGAATGGAACCAACAATGATGTTCAACAAATAAACCGAAAGGACCAGAAAAAATTTAGAAAATTCAAAAGAATGTAGCTGTTGAAACACCAAATTGGTCTTAAGGAGGGCAGTTCTGACCGGTTCAAACAAACAATCCTACCAATAACCCAAACAATACTAGCCATATGAACATCTAAGTAATATGTTCAGAAAACATGTGTAACGCGTTGCACCTTCAGGTGGAATGACGCTGAGTCTGAGTAAACAATTCCAGCACCAAGCCGATAGGCAAACGTGGGTGCAAGACATTCTTACAGCAAAATTTTGATCGCCGTCTGGATCCTTAAACCAATGATATGTTATATTATCTCTACACCTTTTCCTTTCTCCTACAAGAGGAGTGGATGGTTACCTCTGACACTGTCGCCGAACCCAAGCAACACAGTCAAATTGTTCAGAGTGTGCTCTAATAGGCCTCTGGTGTAGCAGTGGTGTCATGTGCAAGAACGTCACGTTCAAGCTCGATATGCAACGAACGGAAAAAATTCAAGTTTCACGTAATGAATTAAAGCCCGAGGCATGAATGATAGTTTTAAAAACAGTACTTTAACATTTTATGCTTCATTTCGATAAGTTAGCTCATTTCAACTGTGATTTGTTAAGAAATGTCGATGGAAAGAAATAAAGTAAACAGTGACTTTTTTCATTTTGTAAAGCCTTTCGTACTAACTTCCAAAAGTTGGTGTGGCTCGGGGAGGGCCGATGGTGAACCATGGCACATTCAGTGACCATAATGTATACATACTTTACGGTCGCACTCCACAGTACATTTTCGATAAACTTGCTTTTCTATCTACTTTGGATTTGGTCAGGCTGTTACTTTGTAAATTACATTTCAGAACAGAAAGCACAACTCGGTCCGTGCCTCGATGGGTTGTCATGTTTTCTGTACTCTCCTCCAAGGAGTGTAATAATACACGCGACCAACGTGCCGAATTTTCTCCCTCACTAACGTATGTGATTTTTGATAGTGAGATGCAGACTGTTGAACTGTTCCAACACGTATAACTCACTGGAGACTCAAGGGAATCATGCTGACACCAGCACTTTGTGGAATAAATGATGCAGAATTCGGCTATCTGTATTTCGCACTCCTGCGATTAAACTGTACGGCGTGTACAAGACAGTTGACTCTTGTTCGGCAGGTTCATAAGCTGTGCTATCGTGTGCTCCACTGTAACTGTTAGTCAACAATAGGAAGCAAGTTTTTCAGCAATGTATTAGAACCACTTGTTTCTGAAAGCGAGTAGTGCAAAGGATGATTGTTTTTACCACCTCTAGGTGACATGTGCAACTGAACTTGCCGATGATACTAGCCATCGTCCACTTTTGGTATTTTTGCAGCCCCACTTTCGTTGTTCCATCTAGTGCTCCTTACTAAAGTCTTACTTAATTTTCGCCAAAGTTCAGCCAAACTATACGATAACCCTTGAAAGGTTCATATCCATTGAATGGCGTCATAAGTGGCCTGGGTAAGTTATAGGTGTAATGTTCGTGTACCGCCTGAAGAGTTCAATAAGTCACTTAGATCGCTTAAATTATGTATTATATTTCATGATATTCGAATGCAGTTCAATGCTGTGATATTGTAGCGACCTAGGGATTTCACTAGCCTGCCTGCAATATGATGTGTAAAATAGTTCCAAGACTAGCAGTTGCATATTGTACCCAGGCTCTTGAGAAAGTTCGCATGGCGTATGTTGTCCGATTGTTTGTCTGCATGTTGTGTGGCTATGACGCGAATTCGAACACACACTTGTCACACAGTTCCAGTTTACTCGCTCGTCGATGGCCGGTCTCTAGCCTTTCTGGCCAATTCGAGTGTCGGTGCCGTTTATAACGCTATCAGCGACCACTTGTACGTTTCGTCAAATAAGGATTTGGTCTCTCAACGGCGTTTTATTTTTTGCGTCTGATAATTCCGCACCTGGGGAAGAAGCGGCTTATATTATATTATATTATATGATTTCCTAACACGCGAAGCGTCTTGCTGCGCTGCGTGTAATCGGTAGACCGTAATTTGCGAAGCGAAAGTAGTTTTTGGGTTAACGAATTCGTTGCAGTTTTTTGACCTGTTTCAGCCTGTGAAATTACTGACATCTTTTGGTGGAAATGTCTTTGTTTCAAGTTTCCAAAGGCGTAAGCAGAGGATGTGTGATATTTCAGTGGTATAGCGATCAACGGAGAAGTAACGAAGAGTTGCATTTCACGTTGTTCCGGAGAATCGATGATCGGATATAATAAAGATTACTGTCGTCGACGTGATATGTATTTCTTGAATTTTGGGTGCAATTAAGCAGGAAAATGTGATTATAGTTTCGGCGGTCAAACCGTCGTTGGACCAAAAGGACTAGACTTTTTATAGAGCTGCAGGCGTAATGTACACCGGAAGAAAATTGCGACGTAGGAATATTGACAAAAACTGGGCGAATCAGTGGTATATTTTCAGTTAAATTCAGCATGTGTATAAGCATGTTGTAGCCTTTCACTGTTACCACGGTTTTGAACTTTTCATGAGAGCAAGACGTACACTGGAATGCGAGCAAGGTGATCTGTTGAACAAAAGGCATCGAAAAACATTTTCCACTTGAAAGTTTAAAAAATTTCCCGAAAATTTTCCTAGCCTATCAGTGATGGTAAACAGTGCCTCACGCTTGAACCCACATTTCTCCCAGAGTACGAGTGAAAGTAAAATGTACTCTATGTCGAAACAATTACGGCTGCTCCATCCGTTTGTCCTAGCTTATGAGTGAAGGCAAACCATACCGTATGCTGAAACACGCTTATAAGCATGAAGTGCGTGGAAAACGGTACATAATAACTCCGCCATCCTTGAACACAGAATGTAGCCGTTGGTTTGCATGCGTTCTGGGTGTCTTTCCCGATGGCTGAAGCCGTGTGTCACATAAAGTCTCCGTCACCCTATCCATCAAATCTCATATCCGCAAGATAACTGTGTGCGCATATGTGAAGGAACTCAGTTCCTCTAATTATACGACGATTCTCAGACATCGCCTTGGAAGCCGCATTTCCTGAAAATGAACAAATATCCTTTTATTGGTTTGATAGATAATACCTGCATGAAAGTAGGCCTATACGTACCTTATTTCGGCATCCATTTACTAACAAGCAAGCAACTACAATGGCAGCCATGTGTAACATGCAGGCCAACCGACTCTAATTTGAGTGTCTTGTAGTGGAACAAAGAGTTGGGGCAACAGCACTACAAGATAAATACAAGTACTCACAATAGCTGTCCGCAATAGATTCCACTACACTAAGTCTGCTGTGTATTGCAAGAAGATTGTCCCCTTTGCAACAACCGATTTGGTTCCTCCGGCGAGCTAAATGAACGTTGCCATGGTTAGTCCACGATAACCACGACCGCGTGAAAGCAGAAGGCGAAACGCGCGAGGACAAAGTGTGTATATATTCAAACAATAGACAAGTATTTGTTATGTACAATGAACATAACAAGTATGCAGAATAGTGGGTAACAAAAAGGCAAAAGGGAAGAGACTCTACATAACTCCCCCGTTACAGCGTGAGAGAAAAGAAAACACTCGACAACTACAAGAGCAAACAGACAGTCAACGATGGTAATCATTATAGATTGTCGGCCATCTAACTGCTCAGCCGGAACGAGTGTGTGGTTTGTATGTCTTGGGTTGGGAGGCAGGAAAGAAGGTATGATCATTATTGTCAAACATGGGTTGGGTAGACTTAGAAAGGTTTTGTGAGTCGGTAGACGAAATTAGGAGACGTTGGCTGAAATCATCGGCATGTTTATTGTCTGGCGAAGGAGACGGTGACGTTGAATCAGGGTCGGTGTGAGCAAACTTTAGTCTGTAAATGCTCACCGAATGACGTGTTACGTTTCCGTCAATGACAAAATACTTGTCCTTACGATCAAGCACTCTGAAAGGACCATCATACGACGGCTGTAGAGGTGTTTTAGGTGAGCCAACCTGAATAAAAACAAAAGGACAAGTGCGCAGATCACGATGAATTTTTTCTTGGCGCAGCGTTCCCCGTGGGGGTGAAGGTTGAATGTGCCGCATGTGATTCTTTAGACGCGTGAAGTAACTCGTGTCAGGACTCAGATGCACCAGGGAATTCGAGAGAAACTCTCCAGGAATGCGCAATGTACAACCGTACGCGAGTTCCGCCCCTAATATCTTCCTTAACAGTGGTTCGCAAGCCAAGGAGAATAAGGGGTAAACTATCAGGCCATTCACCACCAGCAGATGTTGTCATTAGAGATGATTTTAGTTGACGGTGAAATCTTTCGACCATACCTTTGGACGGGGGATTGTACGCAGTAGTCTCTGTGTGTTCGCAACGAAGAACACGATTCAAATCACGAAAAAGAGCTGAAGTAAACTGAGATCCACGGTAAATGGTGATAGTGGCCGGAACGCCAAAATTCGACAAAACTGCGTGCGGTAGTTTCCGTTGACGTGTTATTCAAAGGAACAGCAATGGGATACCTCGTGAATCGATCCACACAGGTTAGAAGATGTGTGTAACCGTTGGAAGGAGGAAGGGGGCCAACGATATCAAGGTGGACGTGTTTAAAGCGTCCATCGAGTAAGGCAAAGGTTCCAGGAGGAGTGATGGTGTGACGATAAGCTTTACTGCGTTGGCATTCCAGGCACTGTTTGGCCCAGTTACGAACATCTTTACGATTTCCGGGCCAAATGTAACGCTCGGTGACTAGCTTGGTTGGGGTGCGTATGCTTGGATGCGACAAAGAATGTAGGCTGCTAAAACATTAAACCGGTGTGTAGAAGGAACAGACGATCGCGATATACCGGTAGACATATCACACAAGTGAATATTCTGACTGGGCTAACAGAATATCACGTAGTTTTAGGGAGAGGTTGGCACGAAGTTGGTGAAGTTTTGGGTCATTAACATGGGATTTCGCGAGGAAGAGAAAATCGATGACGCTTGCGGATATTTGACTAACATCCGGGCGAGATAAGGCGTCGGCGACAAAATTACTGGAACCGTCTATAAAACGGATGTCAGTGGTAAACTGAGAGATAAAATCCAGGTGTATTTTTTCTCTCGGAGCGTACCAATCCTGAGGGGAACGAAAGGCAAACACATGGGGTTTGTGATCAACAAAGACAATGAAGTTGCGACTCTCCAGAAGATGTCGAAGTTGTTTAATGGCAAGGTAAATAGCCAGTAACTCACGACCGAAGGTACTATAACGCGTTTGCGCCGGTTGGAGTTTTTGGGAGAAAAAGGACAAGGGCTGGATCTCGCCATTCACGTTCTGTTGTAAAACAGCGCCAACAGCCGGGTGAGATGCGTCAGTCCTCAAAATCAGCGGCAAGCGTTCATCTCCTCTTAAATGCGTTAATATGGTTGATTGGGATAAGGTTCCTCTGACTGCCAGAAACGCAAGATTAGCTTCAGGAGACAGAACGAAGTGTTTAGGATTAGCCTTAAAAATGTCCGCGAGGGGTTTCAAAAGCTCTGAACATCGTGGAATAAAGCGACAATAATAATTTACAATGCCTAAGAAGCGTCGGAGACTTTTTAGGGACTGTGGCTGTGGGTGGTCCTTAACAGCACTAATTTTCTCCGGCAAGGGCTGGATTCCGTTACTGCCGATTCGATGTCCGAGAAAGTCTATGGAGGTAACTCCGAAGGTACACTTCATAGGGTTTAGCGTGACACCGTATTGAGTAAGGCGTTCGAACAGCTTTCGATGATGTGACGCGTGCTGTTGAGTGTCCTCACTGGCGACTAAGATGTCGTCAATATGAACGTGCACGAAATCCAAACCACGAAACACTTGGACCACGGATCTTTGGAAAGTTTTTGCAGCCTTCCGTAAGCCAAATGGCATGCGAACGAATTCATACAGTTCGAAGGAAGTGGTAATGGCGGTCTTTGGGATGTCTTCGGGGGCCACTGGGATTTGGTGGTTAGCTTGAAACAAATCTTTCTTTGAGAGAATGTTCTTACAGTTTAACCCGATTTAAAAATCGTGAACGTGAGGAATAGGGTATCGGTCTGGAACGGTGACGTTGTTCAGGGCGCGGGTAACTCGAAATTTGGTTTTGTAACATTAACGACACCAACCAAACTGCGCGCCCAACAACCTGTGCTTTTTCAATCCTCCTTCCAGGTCTCGCGACGGCCACGTATTCGGACAAGACGCAGGAAGAACCAACAGAAGGAAACAACGCATAATTGTAAGACGCTTGTTTTGCTGACTTGTATACCGTATAACACATCACATTGTCGTGCTCCTGTTCCTGCATGTCTTGCTGAATACACCTTTTCCACGGACTTCTGTGCTCCATTGGGTGGTTGTGAATACGGTTTTCAACTCATCAGTTCTGTGACTAACTCTCGTACGATCCCTTTTTAGCACGTGGACACTCCGTCCCTTGCCCAGTGAATTACTATCACTCACGTGAGTTCCCCACTGTGGAATATTACGTAATTGGAGACCATGCCAGGGACTTTGGCACCAGAGAAGTCCGAAGATTCTGAAGGTTCATCGTTCTTCGGGAAGTCAATCAGCATTATTATTGCCCTGTTGTCCTCTGTCATCGAAGCAGGACATTTGAAAACTCAACCGACCCCCACGCCCCCTGCAATCGATAAATTCCGTATTGGTGACAACTTCCGCCGATGGGAATTCCAAGCAAAAGAATTTGCTTTTCTTTTTTCGTAAGCTGAAAGAGCTCGTGTCCTCGGTACTCTACTCGAAGGAGAAGCTTTGGATATCGCGTTAGACGAAGGCATCCTACAAGGAGAGGTCAATGAGGAGTCGTTCCGAAGACTTCGAAGGTGTCTTACCACTGATCCACACCGGCTGGAAATCTGCCGCCAGTTTCACGAGCGCATTCAACATCCAGGGGAGAAACTAGCAGGTTTCATCAGGGAACTTCGGTGCTTGTGTGCCGAGGGTTTTGCGGACGACACACCGGAGGTTAGAGAACAGCGCATCCTCCAGCAAGCTCTAGAGGGTACCAGAGACCCGAACACACGTCGAACTTTCCACAAGTGGGCTCCCACTTCCATTCAGGAAGCTTTAAACCGAGCGGACACGATTGAACAGGTTAATAAGGTTCTCGAAAGGGACCAACAGTTCCGAACGAGGGAAATAGCGCCGGTACAACACAGGCCGTTTGCCCGCCCACGACAATTCAGTCGTCAGCAGCGTTACTGACCACATCGGACAAAACGGCCAACCTACCAAACACCACACTGCTACTACTGCTCGGTCTATGGGAGGCGAGCCTACCGGTGTGGCCATAATCGAGGTGAGTCTGATAATCGCCATGTATCTATGTTGATATGTCCATCTCTTTCACTGAATAATAGTCACGTGCGCTCACCTACTGTTTCTGGGTTGTTGTGGTCTGCGCCTTCCATCTTGCTCGTAGACACAGGAGCTGATTGTTGTTTATTCAGTAACCACAGAGTGGCCAGACAGGTTTTGCCCCAGCAAGACTCGGGCGTCCGGTTAGCTGCTGCCAACGGTACCGACATTAGGTCAGTCGGTTGGTTGAATGTCCCTGTTACCCTAGGTGAAGAAAAACGTGAACACTCGATGTTGGTAGTAGAAAACCTTCCCTGGGATGTCATTCTAGGAAATGATTTCTTGACAACGCTCCATGTTAAAGTGAACATACCTAACGGGACGTTAGAATGCAGCACTGGGACTATCCCATTTCGTAACTCTGACCGCCAGAGCATGGGTGCTATTGCTACTTCCGTGAAACAGTTACTGCCATCGGAACCCTGCTTACTGTTGACATCCCTAATGCCAGAGCTGGAGGCGACGCTTTCTGAATGCCAAGACGTGTTTGCGTGGAAAGAAGGTGAGACGAGGAGGACCAACTTAATACAGCATAGGATAGATACAGGTGATGCTAATCCAATCCGGTTGCCTCCTCGCCGTGTGCCTGTTCAATACCAGGCTGAGTTAGAAAAGATGATTAGCGAGTTGATGGCTAGTGGAATTATATGCCCCTCTCAGTCCCCATGGGCAGCTCCAATTGTACTAGTAAAAAAGCATGACGGGACACTTTGGTTATGAGTTGATTACAGAAAATTGAACG